>LUCH01002340.1:20174-47579 GCA_013368495.1 Paragonimus heterotremus
GGTGCTCGAGAGTGAATTGGCAACTGGGTTCGAGATACCTGAACTTTAACAGATATTGGTTGCAAACGGAGTGACATATTCCAGGTAACACGTCTTTCTGAGGAGTACCTGCTGGTTTTGGATGTAAGATGTATGTTTTTGGCTTATGTTTTGTGAAAACGATAAAAATCCTACCTTCTAGAACATGTCGGAAATGGCAGATACCGAGGTATATCGCTGGGTTAGTTGTAAACGCCTAGAGGAAGAGGTTGGCAGGCGCCAGCCGTCACCTAATTCCTGCTGCAGGGCTGCTTCTACACCCACATATGACGTGTCCACGGTTTCCGCCAGAGGGAAGGATGGATGGTGATGTATGAGTGATGGTGTACGGATGATTGTTTTCAACTCGGAAAGAGCATATTGTACGGAAGCTGTAGTCGAAAATATGCATAATTCGCCTCTTAGCACAAGTAGAGACGGAATGGCGATAAATATTATCCACACCGTCGGAACGAGGACGTTGTTTAAACGATGTGTGTTTCAGGTAGTCCACCATTGTTTATACTTCCTTGGAAAGATTTTTGTTCCACCTGTAGATATACTATATTTTGGGGAAGTTACATGGGGCATTTCAATCGAGCAATGGGACAAAGCATTATTCAGGTTATCGTCTCAGTACGTGTAAACCCCATACAGTGCACGTCAGACATGAAAAAGCGTTGGAACCTCCGAGAACCATTTCTAAGACCAGACGGCATGCGTAAAAGTCCAAAAAACTCGAACAATGTTATGACTACTGTCTTCGAGATGTCTTCGATGACTGTTGAAATATTGTTGTAAGTGCATTCTTGGTCGGTTTTGATGAATATCTGGTTTTAGCATAGGCTTGTCGTCAAGTCCGGACTGTGGGGAATTGGATGATTATCAGGATCGGTTGGGTTTTTCACTTCGGTAGTTTCCAAATAGGCGCTACTCGTTGTCCGTCGTTTTGAGCATCTGTTACGTTCATGGACCATTAGACGGACGGACAGTACCTACCTGAAGCATATGCTTACATTCGACTTGGATAACGTTAGTCTTATCGAACGCCAAGTGACTTGAACAACTGCGCACTAGAGGCCTTCGTGCGATATTGTGACATACGACACGGGTTGTTCTTTAGTAGGTCCAATCAACCGAGGTAATCCGCTTGTAAGCTTGCCTTAATGCTCATAATTGATAACATTGTATTGTTCACGGCCGTGTGTGACAGTTTATCCCGTACTCTGAGTTTTGTCGCGGCATCAATAAGAAACTATCGAAACGCATCAAATAGAAATGGGAAATAATTAAGGAAGTTTACGCTAATGATAGAGAAAGGAATGTTAGTTACGAGGAAAATCAGGCAGAAATCACGACGAAGACCATTGTTTAGGCTAAAAAGTCGACTGTAATCTTTAATGGGTGTGCCACTTGCACATCGAAATGTTGTGCCGAACTCTAATCGCGTTTGTGGTGGCGACTGCGGAATGACGGTAACCTCTGCTGCTGTATTGTCCAGGAAGTTTATTCCGCAGGTCATATCTTTCAGAGAAGAAGGGTAACTGATTTTATCTAGCCGGTGGCCGTTGTCATTGAAATGTGTCAGCCTGGTAATGTAAACCGTTGTTACTTCGATGGCAACATGTTAATCAACATTGTCCAACGTTTCCGCCGTACGTCTCGTGATACCGACAGAGGTCGTTAGCCTCTGGCCTGGACGACAATAAGGCATGCTTCAGAGGAGTTTAGGATGACGATCTGGGTCACTGAACGGTGCACGAAGATCCTCCAGTTCACGGTGCACCTGAGCTCGTTCGTTTTGTATACTTTGGATGAGTTACATTTACGGCATTCGTTAAGTTTTTTGGAAGTTTTTGCACGATTAGTTAACTTCCGTCAGATACTCATTGATTGTTGCCGCAGATGTTAGTACTAGCGGACACAGTCATCATTCACGGTGGCTGATAGTTATGCTTAGCCTATATACAACTATGAACAGAACTTTAGGAATAAAATAAAATGGCCTCGATCGATATAACTCGTGTTTTAACTCTGGCATTTAACGATAACGTTGCGAAACAAATAGCTCGCCAAATCATGTTTCGTTTGATCATTTTAGAGAATCTCGTCTGGTGCGTGTGTCTTGGCTTTATTGGAGAATCTGTTTGTCAGCAAATCTTTTAGGGGAATCGTTCCAAGTTCACACTGATACGACTTCTTGGATTGCACAGTATACTTTAACTTGCCGTGTGCATTCTGACCGTGTGTTATTTAGCGTTGTTTGTGGAGCTAACAAAACTGACAGCTTGTAAAAAGTGTTTCTTTGATTCCACTCTTCATTCGATCAGTTTTGCAAGGAATCCTTTACTGATCCACACGGAATTTATTAAATGGCTATATTTCACCATCACTTATCAAGCATGATACGTGAACTGTATGCGCGAGTAAAAACCCTCCATAACTGTGGTGGTTTCACGAATTTTTTCATTGAGGGGGATTAACAGGCGTGTAACCAGTGGCCTTGACTTGGAAGATCTGGTCCTAATAGTCTGAACATTTCCTCTTCTGCTGGGTCGACGTGGTGGTACAACATGTATGTTGCTTGGCTCCTGGAAGCTATACCTGTTGGAACCGGTCCAACAGAATAATACTCAGTCAGTACTCACTATTGGAAACCGATTGACAATGGAAAACAAGGACTCAGCGAGTTAACCCTCGCTTATTGGTACCAGCTCTGGAAAATAAAGTATTCAAAAAGATGCGTCAAGCTAACGAGGCGCGGAGTGAGTTGTGATTTTAGCCTCGGGACGGACATTACAAAGTGGATAGCTTTAATAAAACAAAAGTAGGTAAAAAACCAAGATCATCCAAAATGTACAACTGAATACGACTGCCAAAAAGGTTATATAGTCGCTACGTGCTGATTGGGGCTTTGACGGTTTCATTTTTGACCATGTCAATGTGATTGCTGATGGCAGGAAGAAACCGCCAGGCGGCCAAACGATGGCGTGGACATGGGCTATGAAAGCCTTGGCCATTCCATTGCGCTAGGTTTGTAAATGACACCTTCCTGGTTGGGGAGTGTGTGACCATCTAAATCTTTGGCAGAACACACTCTCTGACATATCGGCGTGTCACAGTCAGCGGCTCACCTCTTTCCTCAAAACCGTTGACTCTTTTGTTTCGTGAAACGCAATTGTTTCCGTTTGTTAATTTTCCTCCCCTCCTTTTTTTTTCGTTGTACAGTCCTGCCTATTTATTGTTCTGCAACTTTGTGGACCACTGTCATGAGCAACGGCAGCTTAAGCCATCGTACCCTCAGGTTTAACTCAAAGCTGAAAGTGACGAGTCAGTGGGAAGCAGCTAAACGAGAAGTAGCATAGGTTCACGTGAGTGTATGTAACGGTACTGACTACGCAAGAATGCCCGAATATACAATAGAACTGCTTTTACAGTTACAGTGTTGTCTTCCGAATAAGGAAGGAGAGCATTTCGATCGATCATCGAATAGTCCCAATCGGCGACCACTAGTCCTGTACAACAAAAGCTCTCGACACAAGTTAAGGGCCTGACAGCTCTATAAATCTACTGCACTCAGCGGTGACCGGCATCAGACATTAATATCTCATTCACCGATCTCCCAGGTTGCGCCAACCTCTCACTGCCAAGTGGATCAGACTATTTAGGCTCTAACTTCGGGTTAGGATCCCTAATAAAACCCTATATCTTGTCCCCCAAGGCAGACTGGGTTGGTGGTTTCAAATGATCCGCTTTTATGCCGTCGGACTTCGCACTTCGATCAAAGTCTGTCGACACAGATCGAGAAGTCGTTTGTTTGCCATATTTACACGTTTCCCTACGGACAATAGCCTAGATATTGTTAAGAACGTCTGCGATTTCCGGCTTGGCCTCCCGAGGCAAACCAAGCATTAGAACTTTATTGTACTTGCTAGTGATACGAACTCACAACTTGATCGTCTTACTCCAGAAGAGAAGTGGATAAGCGGCCTTGTCGGTGTCCTGGCGCGACGCTGCAACTATATACACTTCAGAGACCCCATATATGGAGTTACTTATTTTAGCATGTGGGGGCTGTGTTTCCCGTGAAGATCTGTAGCGGTCAAGTATGATTTACTGAATAGCCTAATTTAACATAAGTTTACCCTGCCAACCCGTCAGTGATACCAAAATAAAAGAATGCAACACAAGGGTTGCGAAGTCCAAGTAAGTTGCAGTAATCAGAGAATTAGACCCATGAAGGTGTTCAATGATATTCAGGACGACCACCACAATCTACTAATGTCCGAGAATTATGAATCTTACGGAGTTGCGCTCAGGCTGCTGAAGTGAGATCAGGGCTGTGATGGTACTGGTAACACGATGGAGCTAGAAAATTAGGTGAAAGATCCACGTAATATCGTCAAGCGCTTGCGCAATCACAGGGACCACACATACCGGTGTATGGAAATTTTGCACCCTGTTACAAGGTCACTTCCACTCAGTTGGAACAAAAACTGGAAGTGATGCAAAATGACTGTTGTACCGAAAGTGAGATATTGTTGGTCATTTAAAAAATGGGGTTATTCTATATATCGTTATTTGTTGCTCAACGCAAATTCACAACAGTTTCATCAGCTATCGGTGGTTTCATTCCACCATAGATTGTCATTCGTTTTGGAACATTCGCCTTGACTCAGATCATGCTGTTTTTTGCGCACGCTTTGTTTTATGGTTTGTTCAGAGAACGTTCACTCTTAAGTGCAAAATGGTCAGCGGACGATTCAACGACGAGACCGTACGAAGCACCTGTCAAACAACTCCGGCAGCCAAACTGGCCAGTCACAACATAGGGGTGGCCTGAAATAGCGTTTTGCAGAAATCTCTTCAGTTTGCAAACCAGTTACGAGGACTTCCCTTATAAAAGATCACTGCAGACACGACGGAAGTGGATTTCTGACAATTCGATAGAGCTCATCAACTGATCTACCCTGACCATGGACATACATATGATCACCGTGAACTGAAACACCCACTTACGTAAAGTCTATCTAAGATCCTCTGAGAATACTTGACCTAAAAAGTTAGAGGAATTGGCACTGTTGTCAGAGAGTAGTCGGGTATTGCCTTCCCTGATTCTTGGTTTTACTGACCGTCAATCAGGTACTAGTGAGACATTATGTGAAAAAGATGTCTCACGAGTTTACAATTCGACAGACGGCTGAATACCTCGAAGAACCATTTAACTGGTGTGAGCTAGCTGATTTGACTGAACGGCGGAGATACTTCGATTAGTTATGACGGTCCCGATGATCTCCCATCAGAAACCGAGGGTTACTTATAAAAAAACACGCAAACTTCTTATTGTCTTTCTCCGTCATCAACGAAAACTAGGGCGATGCGTTTAGGTGGGTACGGATTAAAAACTGGAAAAATAGTGATGCACAAGAGGGACTCACTTGAGGATTTTCTTAGCGCCTCTGTTACGAGGGTCATATGGATAATCTCGTTGCTGTTGCTGTACGATAATCATGAGATTGTGTGTGTGACTGTCGTTGATGCCGGCTGATTTGAGGTTCATGTTCGGTACCGATGCTTATGGCAGCCAGGATTTCAGTCTCACCTAATTAGGAATAGTGTCTCCTCCTTCTAGAGCAACTCGTCGAATAGATACTGTATCTTTTCCACTGTTGGTGAGTCGGCCATATTCGTAAAGAATTCGTTTACCTATTTCTTTACCGATGATCTATAATCATTTCTGAGTTGTATCGGTTCAGGAGTAGCTAGCCATACAAAGAGTGCAGTATCAGAAGTTGATCTGCGGTTGTAACGAAACAAACTTCCATATGGAGTCTTGCTCGCACGTATACACAAGCGAGAACGGGTTGAGTGTAAGCCGTCAAGGAAAACGTCCTCCCTTGGTCAACAGATAACCTCCTCGATTTCAGAACAATTTAGGTTGTTCTCTACACTGTTCTGTTGAGATGGGCAACCCGGTCGTTGCCCTAAGGGTTATGCGGAGTCATTCTACTGGTTGCGATCATTTTTTATGAAAGAAAGGCCATAGTTCATGGCACATGTACGAACTGTCTTGATCTGAGCGGATGTATACAGTAACATCTGTAGTATAGTAAATATCTAGCAAGCATTGGATTACAGTTTAGGCGCGTATATCTTGACGGGCAAAGGTAAAAAGAAAACATGGGTACTCGTCAATCAGGGCAAGCAGGTGTTTATTCGCGGTTATGCTCAAACGCTCGAAGGGCTAGGTAGTGTTAATCAACTTAGTATCCACATAAAAGAAAAATTTAGGCTTCACTTCACAACATAACTGGCGTCTTGAATTACATTTCTCACTTTAGTGAAAAGGATCAAATACCCGGAGCAACGGGAATGTACTATGCGAGAGATACCAGGATGACAAGGAGGTTCGTGACGTTCCTTCAGGCATTTGGGGGCAGTGTTTCACAGCGTCTGCAACAGAGTACGTCTGCGACCATATTGTCTCTTGGTTTGTAAAGGACATCGGATTGACGGTGACATTTATGTATTTCACCTTTGAGTTCTGTAACTTTCTACTCCTTTGTGTCGATTGTTGAAGATGAAAGCAACCGATCATTAATCCTTGACTAGCTTGAAATGATTACTGACGAGGACATGTCTTCACTTACTAATGACCTCGACGTTTGCGTACGCTCCTTTTCAGTGACAGAGTAATGTCTCTCACCAGGTGTCAACGTTCTAGAAAAAAGAAGATACAGACCGACCATTCTGATCGTGACATTCTACACATATGTTTCGGTTACTAACATGACGTCCGGACCAATAATCCTGAGAACCGACTTAGCAAGTTTCTTCTTTAAATTCTCGAACTTTCGTTTTACCGGATCGGGAATCAAGAAGGTCTTGTTTTATATCAACGGATATATTTTGTCGGAAAACTTGAAAACCCAGGATGGATAATATGCAAACAATCCGATGATTTTTTGTGGAGACGATGTCTAGTGGAGTAAGCAGCTCATAAATTGGCTCTGGGTGACTGCGGTCGGGTCTGATGTAAATCTTCTCTATTTGAAAACCGAACATTTCTGTCTTCTTAGATACAATGATACCTTTAGCTTCATTGAAAGTAGATCTGCGTTTGTCAGCCATGTTTAAGAAACGTTTGAAATTACGGTCGTGCTCTACTGGGGCTCCTTCCACTTATTGTTACGTTGCCCATATAAACAAAGATTTCTTGGAGATTCTGCATGACTGTGAGACCGTCTGTCGCTCTCTAAAAACCGTCCACCTCATGGATTATACCGAGAGGTGTACGACAGAATCGGTACAGACGACCACACGGTTCGAACGCGGTGAAAGGTTTTCCACCTTATTTTATGGGAATTTGATGATATGCAGTCTCCAAGTCTGAAATACTAAACGTATCGCACTTCGCTCCTTAAATCAGTTCATCTACCTTGGGAAGAGGATAGAGGTCAGGGAGAGTGAAGTTATTTACAGTTTTAATTCTGTCGTCGGTGAAGACTGAAACTTGAGCGCCCTTTGGCGAGTTCGGTGATTCAGTTGTTATATCTCGAAGGGATCGGCGTATTTTCTCACGTCTAAACTCATTCCCATAACAGTTGTCAGAATTTAGTTCTTGTAGACTTGGAGTCTCCCGGAAACATGTAGAACAGTGACGTTGATTCAAGCCGTGTCGACGACACGATAACTATGACGAATGGCGGTTTAGTACCACTGGACGGAAGCTTGAGATCTTTGAGGAGCCCAAGCAAGTTATATCCCAAAAGAGCATCCGCACACAGAGTGGAGGGTATTGACAGCTTGATTCAAGACTGGGGCATTTCCACTCCTACTTTCTTTATTGCAGGTAATTCGCTTGAGACTGTGAACAGTTTCACATACTTGCATAGTACCATCTCGTCAGCCTGTAATATTGCTGATGAGATATCAGCGAGGATAGCAAGGGTACGAGTTGCCTTTGCCAAACTGCGTCATCCGTGGCGTCGAAAAGACGTCCGGTTGTCGCTGAAAGGAATGGTATATAATGCCTGTGTGCGCTTCATTTTGCTTTGTAGTTCGGAAACGTGGCCTGTTCTCAAGGAAGATATCAAGAGACTTGTTGTGTTCGATCATCGTTGTCTCCGTCAATTGGTCCATTTTAAGTTGGCTGATCGCGTGAGCAATGTGGCAGATCGCCGACGCGTATTCGGGAATGCTCGGGATGCGCGATCAGTTGTTCAACTAATCACGGTGCACAGCTTGCGATGGTTGGGTCACGTACTCCGCATGTCATCTGGTCGTTCACCGTACTGGGCATTATACACTGAGACCACCAACAGTTGGGTAAAACCGCGTGGTAGTCAAGCAGCAATGTAGTCACGAAATATGAAGAGCCTGACTGCTCCATTGAGCAGAGTGGGTAGGTGTCGCCCGCCTGGACGGGGTCCCCGTGATCACTCAAACCTCTGGTTAGAGACGCTATCCGAGATGGCGGTGTGTCGCAGTTAATGGCGTACCTGTATCCATACCATTTCTAGTTCTTCCGCCTAGTCTTCTTTTATTAATTCTCAACCTTCTTAGTAACTTTTTCTTCTAGGATATTCCACGTCACTGTTAAGGTGAGCGGCAGCCCGAGCCACAGTACCTTTTGGTCAGGCTCATGGCTGTTATGATGGCGATGATGATGCTACTCTGATTATCGCTAAGCAAACGAAACAGGTCGTTATCCGAGAACAAGACCTGCAGATATCCCATCTATTTCTTTGAACAACCTTAGTCGAGGCATATCCATCTGAATTCCCAGTGTCTACCAGGGCCATACAGTCAGTTCAGCTGGCTTACAGCGGAGGAACAGATCGAACAAAGCATGAAGAGTCCACCTCTGTTGTAATAGCTGAAATCGAGAGGCATATGCGGAGAGTGACAGACTTCGTAGGATGACTTGACATGTGGACTTTTCGGAACTGGTCCTTCTTACTGTATTCGGATTATGTGATATCCCGAGTGAGGTATTTGTGACGTAGATGCTTATCATATCCATAAAGGACACCCAGCGTTGGACGTGACAACGACTGTTTTATCGACCTCCTCTTCTACCGGGTTTGGGATATCTTGGGTGTCAATCAAATTGGTATGTGCCAAGCTCGACGAATGTTATGATACAATAATAGAGAGATTGTGTTTCGGTCACTTCGAGTGATCTGGCTCGATCAAAAGCTGGTTGAAAACTCGGCGACATCTGTTCTAGAAGTTTTTGTCTTATCCGAGTAGATAGAATTCTGCTGATGAAAGTGCTTCGAATGGCATTAGCACGATTTTGTTCAACCGTATTATTCCTGAATGCGCTGTATTCAGACAGCAGTTTGAGGCTGTTGATAAATTAATCAAGCATTTGGCCTTTCTCTCGTTTGCTGATAAAGAAAAGGTGCCTGTCTAAATTTCCTTCTTAGGTTGCCGTAAACATTGGATTCGCACCCTGTAATAAGTTTGAAGATTCTTGGCGAGGTGTAATTAATAAATGTATCCAGTTTGTTAAGTTGGAGGTGTTCTTTGAATGGCAGAAAGCTAGGAAACACGCGATACCATTCCATTGTTTTGAGGAATCTGTCGCACTGGGTTCAGCATGGAAACGCTCTGGGCGAGGAAGACGATCCATCAAAGAGATTGCGTGTGAAGTGAATAATTCGGTACGGCCAATGTCCGAAGTCAGTGGAAAGTTAACAGGTGCAGACAGCAGAACAGCGAAACGTCAGGAGCATAGGTTTTATTAACTCCACTATGCGAGTATAAGAGCTGAAATAGATAGTAAAATATGTGGAAATGAGATATTGTTGTGAGCCGAGAACGCGGATGGCACAAGAATTATTTATTCGGGAAAACAACACGTGGGTTATGCGTTTCGACAAGACAACAAACAAAAACATTCATCTGTCAACAGTACTAGACCCAGGCGGTCACGGGTACCATAGACATAAATACTCAGTCCCTTTACGTTCCCTTACGTGTCAAGAACCATTTCATACGATGCTGCACTCCGATATTCCTCGTATTTTTCTTGCGATTACTTCAATGTCAAAATCTATGCTCTGGTCCTACTGCTGAATAGCAGTCGTGTAAGTAGTATAGTACGATCGCTCCTTCTTACTACAATATTACCATAATTATGCATGTGTGCGTGATTATGAAACTACGTAGTTATTGCGTCAATGGGTAGGCTGTTTGAGACAGCTCATTGTTTTGACCCTCTGGTTATTGTTATCTAATCAGCCTGTATTTCTACTGAAGGAGTCCACATAAAAGTGACGTAATCACGTGGTGCATTAAAAACCTCATCATTTGTGTCGTCACAAAGACGTTAAATTTTCGATTAAAAAGAAGTAAAACATGCTTACGACTGCTCTTTCTCTACGGATCAGTATGTATTAGAGGACGAAATTCATATCATCATCATCATCACCATCATAGTGGTTCACACTGATGCTTAACTGCCATACAACCGTGAAGAAGAATAAAAGCAAACCCTGTATAAGAAGAGGGAAGAAAAGAAAGGGAAAAGGGAGGGGACCTAGTCATTAAAAATAGCTACGTTTTCATTCAAACACATCAACGCGCCTACACCTTGCAAACAAACAACCGAGCTGGGTATTCGTCAACCGCTTCGTTTGCTTGCTAACCTCTACCAGGTGAACTGTTTGTATAAACAAAGTGACAGTCTTTTGGCACGTACTTGAAAATCTCCAACTACGCTACTGATAACCGGACTAATGAAAGTGAGCGGTATGTGATGGTGATGCACCTATTCAATAGACCGTCAGAGCGCCTACCACACAGCCCATTGCTCAGTGCGATTACTGGTGATTAGACGAGGTCACTGTCAACGCGTTAACCGTCTCTTCAAGCAACTGTGGTGCGAGCTGCCTGTCACATTGGTGAGTGTATGGCCGTCTAAGTTGCTGCTTGGAAACACTCTCGGACATAGCAGTGTGCCGCAGTAACTGACCAGTTTACATCCGTGAGCGTGTTATCTTTTGTTAATTTTCAGTGCCTATCCTTCGTACATTTGCAAGGAGTTATTTGTTCTTTACCATTGCCAGGAGCAATGGCAACCAGAGTCATTACACTATATTACTCTCCGTAGCATGGTTATACACGCCGAATTTTTTCGCACATCTCGCTCGTTTTACGTGTCACAGTCCACCTTTTTGTGCGCACATATTACATAATGCACATAATGTAGAGTGTACGTTTTTTTTTGGTGGTTAAAAAGATTAAATTGGTAGAATGAATGAAAATTTTCCTTCTCTCGTATTCATGTAGGTTGTGCTAGAGTGAGAAGCCGTATGGCATGCAATCACATTCTCATCTCATCTCATTTCTTCACCATGGTGAATGCACGTTCCTTTCTGATAGATCACAGAGTTACTCACACGAAATGCTGTTGAATATGTGCCATTCTGCACAGTGTTTGCAGCTTACACGTGAAATTTTTATTCCTGGAAATTGTCAAAGATGGTCTCCCGCGTTGTTATTTAACTGACCTGCAAAAAAACAGTTGTGAAACGTTTTCACATTGTTTAGGATCACCCAACAAGATCAATATCAAGTCTTATAGTTTATTGTCCTGGTTGAAATGCAGCTGAAGCTGATAAGAATAAGCAAACATTTGGAGTCAAAGTGGATTTTGACGACATAAACTGGAACGTGACTCCCCACTTTCATGAAAACGACCGTGCTTGTTTTTTTTAAAAACTAATTCTGGAATTCTAATCTGAGCTTCTTGGATGGCATCTGTCAGCTACGAAATCGGTGCATCATTGCGTCCGTATTTAAGCGGTTGCCTTGCAAGCAAACCCTAAGTGTTGTGTTTGACTCAAATCCGATCTGTACGCGTTGATTCATTGGGTCAGCGTTCTACTGCGTAATCCACAGTTTTGGCACTCTAGCTGTGTGTATTAAAGGCATCTGAATTGTTTAACGTCTAACAGAAATAGTAGAACTTGGTGTTAGCTCGGTAATACGTAAGCCTCCGCACAGTTTCCTTTCCAGTAAGGCTAACGTGAATTACTCGTCGGTACTGACTGTGTCCCAGACCATCAATGGGACACTTCTAGCAGTGGATAAATCCGTCAATGAGGCTAACAGTGATATTTTTTCGCCACTGCGTATCGTCTTCGATTTGTCTGTCCACAACGTACCCTTCCCGTCTATAGCAACCGCTGAGTTTTTAATGTGCACTCAACTATAAACGTTTTCCGAGCTTCGAACAAACCGGAGCTGTCGTGTTCTTCGACATTCTATGAACGGTTGTTCTTGAATAATTGATATCAGCTATCTTCTAGTGTCAGTTGTACTTAATATTGCCATACAAATCAGTAAAAAATTAACTACTGTTGGTTTATATTATTCGCCCGTTTTGCGATACTTCGCCGGCTGAATTACGTTTCAGCGAATATGAGAATACTGCCTCTATTAAACTCCGTAAGAATGTTCATCTGGACAGATGCCATAAGACAAAATACACCCTCCGCAAGGTAACATTATTTACAACTGGCGACTGAACAATACTCAGACAATTCTCTGCATATGGCTAGATTACAGCACTTCCCTCTAAAACGAATCGATTCCAGCAATTCATAAAATGGAAGCCACATTTATTTTCAGAACTTCATACTCCACTTCAGATCAAGTCGTTCGTATAACTATGGATGGGAGTAATTTTGATTTATTGCACCAACTGGATGTTTTAAACTTTCAAAAATAGCAACCTTTCAATTGGGTGTATTTTGTCACTTTATGTATGTGCAAGTTATACGGAAAATTTGGTGCCTGTATGATTGTGAGACAAACTGGATGCGTCGATTTAACAGTTTAGAAGGAGAATACATCCGGAAACAGTAAGACTGTACACACCTTGCCTCCGTGATTGGCCTTTGATTCACAAGAGGAACATAAACGGTCTCATCTAAATCTGATATCAATCTTTATCTTGAGTTCAGAGTTAACCAACCTCTTTTAATCACATTTGTTTCACGCCGATGCAAACAGATTTGGTTGTCGCAATTTACTTATTTTTCAACTCGTCAGTACAAATCATATGGCTTTTAGTTCTGCAAATTGGGGAAGAATTACTATGATTTTCAAAGCAAAGCAGAAGTCTACTTTCGCGTAAGATAACAGGTCACGTGTAAACTACTTACCCTCAAGTCGTGCGAACCCAAACAGTTACATTCAGAGTGACAGGTTCAGCCCCTTGCCGTTTGATTGATAGTTGGTGTTATTACCACTGGGCTACCGTAAAGTTTAACAAAACCACCGCCACCCATCGAATTAGAACAATTTTCATAGTTTTGGAGGCACTTTTTTGCACTTTGTCTTGTAGTATCACGTAACAACTTTTTATTTTCAATTATTTTGTGTATCACTGAGTTTGGTTGAATACGTTTTATACGTCGTGTTTTAAGTACTCGAGGGTAGTCTTCTCAAGTAATGCTGTTTTGTTTACAACCTAAAAATGATCAACTCCATACCCTAGGAAGAGAAAGCACCGCATGAACGGCCTAAAAGAAGTCCAACGGAACACAAACGCAGGCTCAGATCACACTCCACTATTGGTGACTCTGCTTCTGCAGCACCAAAAAAAATTGAAAAGGTATTTCATTTCTTTTTGTCAAAATGATGGCTGAAGGTTAAGAAACCGAGAGCCATATCGTTGGAATATTCAGATAGTGGTAGTGATTGGCTCAGCAGCGGAGATGAATGGACTCCGGATACACATTCTACCGATCTTGAAACCGGCCATGGTTTTGGAAGGCTGTCGAAACTAAAGAATCCGAAAGCACAACTGGTTTGTCCGCAGAAAGAAATCTGTAAAGGCGTGGTTATGAAAGTGACACCTACTGAAGAAGGTCGGTTACATTCTTACTGTAATGCATTATCATACAGGCCGCAGATATCCTCTCCGTGAAAAAAAGCCTACCAACTATTCAACTGTCACTCAAATCCCCGAGGATGACAGATTTCTTTGTAAGTGGACCCTGTTCCTTTAAGTCTGACTTCCTTGTCAACACTTAATTATTTAAACAGAAGAGTGAGAACACAAAACTGGTAGATGAAGGTATTTCGTACTGATTCGTCAACCCGAATTACGAAATGCTTGCACCTACCAGTTTTCGCGTTCTGACTGTTGTAAATGCTTAAAAATCTCCAGAGTGGTCATCATAAAAAAATAGTGTAGCGAACCAGCTCATTTTCGGCTATTCATCATCAGCCCAAAAATAACATTTACATGAAACATTGTTGACAGAGCGAAACGAACATAAAGTACCAAGTTCAATTGAGGCCAAACACGCCATCGATACATATGGAGACAAAGTTTTGACAGGGTTACGTCACTATTATAACACCACTGGCACTGTAACAGTTTGATCGGTCGTGGTATGGATGGTAGGCCATGACAACCGCAAAACCTGAACAGAGCACTTTTGTGCGCACGAGAGTGGTTTATTCAATTGGGTTCTAATTGCATCGGCAGTGGCCAGAATTCGGTATCTCACGGCTTTTGACTGACTGCCCTTGATTCGGTAAATCGGACGGAAAGAAGAGGCCGAGTTGACGGTATGGTGCGAATCGGCAAGATGTGTCACAATTGTGCTGGTAATGGATTTGGTGACTCCGCTGTTGATCCAGGCTGGATGATGCTCACGGATACGTTCAGATAAGCGCTTGGTCGTGCGACCCACGTAACTAGTTCTACAGGAACAAGCAAATGAAGAAGTCACAGAATCGGGCACGTTATCCCTCAACCGTAAACACAAGGCTGGAGTAGGATTGAAGTGGGTGCTCAATTTGGCAGCATAGAATGTTTTGTTAAGTCTCTCTGCTGGTAAAGCAGATAGCCAGACAACTTCAGATACTGTTGTTGCACGGCCATATATCTGAAAATCAATACAGACACATGAAACCGATCGGCACAGAAACATCACGAATAAGAGATGCACCAAAAATACACAAAGAAAGAATACCTCTGCGACCAATTTTGTGTATGAACACATCAGCATATTATAAAGTTGCTCGATGGCTGATTGAAATTTTGAATCCCGTTTGCAAAATGTTATCCCCCCACTGCCTAAAAGATTCCGTTGAACTGAAAGAGACATTAGACCGCGTGTCGATGAGTTCGCAAGTTACGTGTTCGATTGACGTTGATTCCCTTTCCATGAACGTTTCGCTTCGAGAGACAGTTGTGTTTTTATGGGCTTTTATTTTCAGCCAAAATTGTGATATAGGTATTCCACTTGAACATCTTAAGGATGCCATTTTACTGTGTACAGGAAATGTCAGGTTCAATTTTGAAAGACTTTCCTATAGACTAGTAGTTGGAGTGGCTCTGAGTAGTCCGTTAAGCCCAACATTAGCCGACATCCTCTTGGGAATGATTGGAAGGCATGTCTCAGATAATATTGCCAAAGCCTTATTGTACAAAAGGTATGTTGATATTTTGATTTTTACGAACACTGTCCATTTTCATCTATTTTTTAATCTTCTTAACTCTATCCATTCGAACTTATCCTTGTCTCACGAAGATGAATCAAACGGTAGTTTAGCATTCTTAGATGTGCTCATCACTAGGCGTGGAGATGGGACATTACAACGATCGGTCCATCGCAAAGCAACATGGGGCGGACAATATCTTCAGTTTTCCAGCTTTGCTCCCATAGCATACAAACGGAGTTCGGTCAAAACACTATTTCATAGGGCAAGACATATTTGCACCCCCGATAAGCTGCAGACAGAACAAGAAATGCCGAAAAACATGTTGCTGACAAACGGATATCCTGACAGGTTCATTGACACTGATGGCAGGATGAACAAACGCAATGAGCCAGTGCAAACAGCCCAAAAGAAAGATATATTCTTATTTTTGCAATTCAGAAGCGATCAGCTGGCAAATAACATAAAACACAAAATGCAGTGCGCTCTGTCCTAATTACGCTTGGTTCAAACCACCAAAGGACCCGTTCTACACAATCGTGAACGCAGTTGTCTGACCAATCTGTCTCTCACGTTGTTTATCAGTCCACTTGCAGCTACGGTGACGTTTACATAGGCTGAACAGGCCGACAGCTATCTCAGCGAGTGGCAAACCACGTACCAAACTAGTTAAAAGAACTCATGACACAACAATCTAAAACCAGCGAATCAGTTATTCGAAGCCTCGCATCGATTGCCAGACATTTCATGATAACAGGTCACCAGATTGACCCACTTAGATCATTCAAACTATTGTTACATCAACAGAACCCGGATCTACTGGCCTTTAACGAAGCTACGTTGATTAGAACTCACCAGCCGGCGCTATGTGCACAAAAGTGATTTAAACAACCCATAGGGTTGCTATGGTGGTGACATAATATGCGGTGTGACTGCATGCGTGTCTGTACTCTGTCTGTCTCTGTTTGTGTCATATATAACTCGCATGTTTTACGTTTGCGACTGATGGGAGCAAACGAAATGTTAACATATCGCAACATATGTCTTCTTATTGCATTGATAAAGACTATAATGCTTGTTTGATGTCCACCCTCAAACCGACACTTCATAACCGGTTTCGTCCTGGTTTGGACTCACCGGGAAGGGATAATCCGGCTCGTAACTCGAAGAGTTACCGGGCCGACTCTCCATTCGGAACATCTCTACCCGTGGAATCCAGAAAAGGACGAAACCGGTTGTGGAATGTCGGCTTGGAGATGATAATTATAATTAATTATAATTATAATTATAATTATAATTATAATTAATTATAATCATCTTTTAGAGTACTTGCAGCCATGGCCAGTGTAACCTGGAAATCCGACGTGGACTGTGCCCCTCCTTACTGATGGGATGTAAAACAAGTAACAACTCAGTTACTCCCAGACTTGTGTATATCTCAGTTACAGGCTGTCCAACATCTTCCAGCTTAGTGGACGTATCAATTATCATTTGATTTCGCGTAATCGCCTTCAGTCAAGGTAGAGAGGGCTGCACTGAGCTTCTCTTTTACAGGCTAGACGGTTTTGTATTATAGTCTACGAACTTCTTTAGATACTGTTTAAAAATTTAGTCTTTTGGGTTACACGCGGAAGTGAACTTGAAGGGTTGGTGTGATGTTTTGGTTCTTAATCCACAAAATGGTGCTATCCTGTTAATTCGTCCCGGCTGGGAAAACATGATTATGATCTATTTTAAAATTACTCACAGATTGTTACGTATGCAATATCAGTGTAATCGATGGCTGTCTCAAACATCCCATCGAGTGGGTGGAAAACAACCCAATCACTGTATGTGACGCGGCCAAGGATCACGAGGTGTACTTTCAAAGGAGGAAATGTGTTTGTGGATCGCCCTATTACCTTCACGCATCCCGTACAGCTCCTCCAGATTGGGTTCGCGTATGGAAGTCGGGAATACACGGAGCCGGCTTTGGTGTATGGGCCAACAAAAACATCAAGTGTGGTACAACGTTTGGACCTTATGGCGGTGTGGTCGTAAATCTTGATGAAATGGAAGACGACGAGTTTACCAGAGTGAGCTCCTTCATGTTACACCAGTTTGTGAAATCATTAGTTTCTGCTTACCTTTATATTCATTTCAGTGTTGTATTATGTGCAGAAATACGTCGACGAACTTCATTTGTATGGATTGATGTGGTTGGCCTGAGTGACCTGAATGAGGTTAGCCGAGGTTGGGTGGGGTTTTGCTCGAACT
Organism: Paragonimus heterotremus; assembly: GCA_013368495.1. Taxonomy (NCBI): domain Eukaryota; kingdom Metazoa; phylum Platyhelminthes; class Trematoda; order Plagiorchiida; family Troglotrematidae; genus Paragonimus; species Paragonimus heterotremus. The sequence goes on from LUCH01002340.1 coordinate 37,923, forward strand.
CTATATTGTTGACTGACTTTTCTTCTCCGAGGAAGTGAATGCATCTCGGGAGTAGAATGAATGAGTTTCTCAGATGCGTGTCTCACACAATGTAGAAGCAGAAAAAAGTAAACTAGATTCACCTAAGCCCATTGATTATATGTGTGGGTGTTTTGGTCATGATTTAAACGTGAAGACGCCAGTCACTCACTTAACTGTATTGAACCTTGAAGACGCAAAGCTTGTTTTTACTGTCCGTTTCATAAGCATCCTCACTAGTGGAACTTCGTGGATATGAGTGATTAAGTTACCTTGTCATTGGCGTTGAATGCTTGTACAGTATGGCGCTGATATAACGACCATTATTATAACAAGTGTTTCAATAGAATGAACAAGTTCCCCAGTCTTACACAGTTTCATTCGCTGTAATGAAATTTAAATGGTGAACATCATTTTGATCAATCACATGCCACCAACAGGTGAGCTAACGGATGCAGATGCATGGTTCATATTCACTTTTGTAAATCTTACCAGATACAAACAACCCACTCACTGCGTCTACTTGTGTAAAGTGCACCACGTTATTGGAACCAAAGCGGCGACGAAGCACAGGGAAAACGTGTGTGTGACCCTCAGGGTATGCATGAGCGCACAGTCCGCTTATCCTGTACGGCTTGACTTGGCAGTCTAAGGTGAAGCGATGTTCACAAAGAGCTACAGATGACTTAAACAGACAAAAGAAGGGTGGTGTTAACTAGGGTCACTATTCAGAATCATCGTGGAATACCCATTTTTCAACCACATTCAGTAAGATGGGCGGTGTTGTGATGGTCATACGCCCCGTGGATGAGAAGCAGATATATGTAACGTAACCTCGTAGAGAGTTTCATTCCTCGTTATTTAATGAAGTGGTTGATGATATGTTACTTGTGGTAGTATGCATGCGTGCGCAAGACGAATAAATGGTTTAATGGGCCAACGACAAAATTACAGTCGGTGAATAACTTAACATATTATTCCAATTCATACCATTCCACAGTTTGGAGTATCTACACTGTAACAGCAACAGCAGAATGGATGGTGAGTTGTGATAGTCGTGAGCTGCTTCTGTCCGAAACGTGGTACCGATCATTTGTTAAACTTGAGCGAAATAGTAACGGAACTCAAGTCGCATGCATCACTAGAGATAAATATCAGATTTTTGGTTACATTTAACCACTTGCACACCTACTGAGCTTTGGTTTCGTAATAAGTTGCATTTTGCAAACCTTCTGTTACGAGTCACAAAAGAGCAGCATCAGTGTGTACCTCAGACCAAAACGGTGTTGTGTAAAGAAATCTCGAAGTGTTGTGTATTTGGTAAATCTCGTAGGTTGTCTGTTTTTACAAAATTACTGCCGTACCAGATTATTAATTAGTCTATCAATGAGTGTTTTAACGACGCTCTACTAGAATGAAAATTTTAATCAGAGGAGGTGGATAATAAGCGTTCTTTTTGCATTGTTCTTTTGCATTCTGTTACTCACTCGCGTGATCGACTTTGATCGTTAACAAGTTTTTCCATGAGTGTTACGGCTTGTGAACTCTGGTAGCGTTCCTACTATCCTTATATAATTCATAAATCTATTAAATGCCAAATTAGTCGTACACTGTAGTTTCCAAAAAGCGCTTGTGTTTTGACATGATTACGTGAACACTTCTAGTCAGTGATAGTGAGCACATGGTTTATCATGCCCCTCATGGTCCAATCATTGTGGCCGAGAGCAAACGCTCATTATTGGCTGATTGCGTTTTTAGCCCTTAATAGCTCACTGTTCCTTGCCGTTCACATGATCGGCGTGTTTTGCATGTTGTTTTACGACATCTCTAAATTGTTGAACGGCTCCATCGATCTATTGTATTTCAGCGATCTCGCGGTGGATATGCGTGGTTGGTGAGAAATAACTTGGGTGGTGTCAAAAGCCATCTAGTCGATGCTCGGAATCCGCTCCGATCGAATTGGTTACGTGTGAGTTTGCTTCTAGAGCTAATCGCTTTACTATCACGTGTACTATAAATGTTTTTAAAAATTGTTTTGTACACTTCGGAATTGGTCATAATTCGAGATGCGTGTTTCTAGTGGACATTGACACGTTCTGGAGAGCCGCAATATTGATAAAAAAACGTCGTAGGTTTTACAACCTAACATTTTCTGAAAATATTTCACGATGTTGGTAATTTTCTCGGCTGCCCCTAATTCCACTCAGTGTTACCGGTGTGATTATTCGTTAATACTACTGTAGTTGGTATTGTTCAGTTAAACTTGATCGCCAAAAAACTCGGGATCCTGGAAACCGATGGACTGATTAAGCGGTTAGACAACAATAGTAAGATAGTCGCCTGTGAGAGTCGAAAATTGTCTGTTGCTCTTTTCTAAAGTGGACGGCGAATGTTTCCGTTTCATACGTTGACTGTCAACTTCTTTGGGTTTGATCTTTGGACAGCGCCCATTATCTCCAATAATGTATCATTATTAGCCTTGCCTGCTGATGTAGGGCATAGCTATTTACCACATATCTTATTGATATTTGTTTGTAGAAAAGTCTGAGCTTGTTAGAATGTAATTTCTCAGTAGGGAAAGTGTAATTGCAACAAACGATTAAAGGCTGATTGGGTCTAAGGTAAGAAGTACGTTTGATACACTAATGCAAATGCTGGGTCAAGATTTATATCGTTCCCCTCCTAAAATTACTGTGTGCACTTTATTCTGATGTGTGTGCTGTCAACGAGACTGTAAAGTCTCAACAGAAGTCAGTGAATTGCTCTCACAACTCACAATACTTGTCGGTCAGCCCACGTATGTTTTCAGAAACAATCAAAGCAGCACATGGATGCGCCTACAAGTCAGCCCCCCCTTGTGCAGAATCAGCGTGATCGTGAATGAGCAACTATTTAACAAGTTTAATCTTTTATTTGCTACGTCACCAGCTTTGTAAGCGGAATACCGATCAGGTTTTTTGTACTCCGATATTCAATTCCCGGAATCAGATCAAATTATCAACGCATTTTTCCTCCCATAGTTTGTGAACTGCGCCCGGTGTGATGAAGAGCAAAACCTAGTTACTATCCAGTACCGTGGGAAGATATATTACAGAGCATGTCAGGTATAGTTCAGCTATAAATAATTTGCTGTTTTGTCGAGGATATTGCTAATGGAAGTGAACTGTTGACGTACTATGGGATTGAGGTAAGCAGTTTTTTAACAGGTTAGATCGGTTATCGCTTAACACCCTAAAGTTGCTCCTTATCTATCTTCCAACTTTACGACTGAGTATACATATGAAACTTTTTAATGTTGTTAATTTGCCTTTTATGTGAGTAACCAGTCTATTGGTTAATTGTTGTCATCAGTCATACATATTCGCCTTGGCCTTTTTACAGAAAAGTTACTCGTTCACAGACTTCTCAGTGCACCTTACCTTGTATTTCAACTTCACTCGTAAATCATCCAGTTCGTGCTGACAAGATGCAGAAGACAAAAACCGATAGATATGACTCTACCTGTCTTAGTAGCTGTGCATGTGTCCAACGGAAATGGAGGCCTGAATTAGTCGGAATGAGCCCTAAAAGCGCATTGTTTATAAAGCTTCCTTTGCTTTCAGAAATCAGTGCATAACAGTAGACTTTCGAAATTATCCACTTTCGAAAAGAATCCTGGCGCACTTAATGTGTTGACAGCAACAAGCACAAACTCATCGCACCAAAGCATTTGTGGTTCGTATACAAATCTTTCTTTTCCGATTGCTCTAAAAATGCACTAACGTCACTCGTGAGTGACACAACGAATCAGCTATCACCCCAGTTGGCTCCAGCTAACCGACTGTCAGAGCATATCCCACATAATCTTTCCGATTCGGATACATGTCTTTCCAACCATTGTCACTTCTGTTAAGCGGCTCTGTATCGCCAAGATCAAACCTATCAAATTGTGAGCCAGTTCTGTCAACCAGATTGAAACAATCGAGAAATTTGAACCCCAATTCACATATAAGCACTGTCACAAATCACCATCCACCGATAAATGCTTCTGGTGATCAACGAAAACATTCGGATTTCTGCATGGAATTGGACAACCAACATCCTCTACTCGAACGGACTTCAGTTACTTGCTCAGAAACTATAATCGACGTTCGAGCAACAATGACAATTAGTAACATTTGACGAGATTCCAGGCTCACTTAGTTCACCGTGCTCGGATCCAGTTGTTCTTGAAACTGGTGCGCCACATCTACTGACCAACTCATATAATCAAACGTAAGTAGCATCCAGTGAACTGCCCAAAGAACTAGGGGTCACCGACTTGAGTGCGGGCAGGTCTACCGTGCAAACAGCAAACCTAGGAATCCTATATCCTGGGCAGTCATGTGTGCTGTATCTCTCACAATTAATGGTCGAAGCAGTGATGGTTATCTTTCCTCCCATGGTGCTACCGATTACGACGCCTTCAGGTATTGTCCTAGAAACTTCAGTGACTGTGATTCTGGACATGGACGGCTGGTCGGCTCGTTGTGAGTTAGATCTGTTAGACAACGAATTTGACCACGCTGTGTTCATTCCACCAGCAATAGATCAGCTCCAGGGTCTTACTGAGACGGACACATTTCATCCATTGTTTGCTCCTTTGACAAAATCTTCAAATAACGACCAACTTATCCCCACCTTGAAAGAAACCATCAGTTAAGTCTGCGAAAAGCCCTTTTCCGCTACATGGAAACTATCAAGACGACGGTGTCACAACATCGTAATAATCAAACACAACTTCCACCTACACCGAGTCTAATTTGGACATATGCAGAACCTGTACAAGTAAATTAGAATGGACGCGGCAGCGATGATACTTGACGGTCAATGGAAAAATGCGTTGGCTGATAGTGAACATAAATTCCTCCAATTTACGGGAGTAAGGTGCTTAATGGTCCGGAGGTCTGTGACAGCCGCCTTCTACGGAGTGTCACTCCATGTGATTGTAACCTCATCGCCCCAATTTCCGAAACTAAAGTCAGTCAGGCAATCCGTCCCGTGGAAAGATATACACCCGGACAATACCGTTTCATATCCACCGACGCAGCTCATTTCCGAACTGAATCAACGTTTTTTTAAATTTATTATCAGTTACTGAACAACTTCCTCTACAGCCGAACACAGCTCGCATAACATTTGTACTCAAAATCTACACCCCGCTTACGACATCTAACTTCCGTCCGATTTCTATTTGTTCGGTAGTCACAAGATGCTTTCATAGAATCCCATTTAATCGTTGGGCCCCTTTATTCCCCTCTGATCGACAGGAATTCGGCTTCGTACAGCGAGATGGAACATTTGAGGTGACCACTATTCTCCATAGCTTGTTTCGTCATTCTCACACAACGCACCGCAATTGTTTGCTGACAAACATTAATACATCGACCACATATCCAGTGACTCGACTAAAACCAGCTTCTGTCCATGGTGCGCCTACCACTTTGAGAAACTACCTGCGCTCAGTTTATAAGACTGGTAAATCATATTTTAAGAGCTGCGAGTTCTTCCCAAAAGAGGTGTTCGTCAGGGAGACGTTATTTCCCCCCTATTGTTTTTAATGGTCTTAGATTAACCTTCCCCATCCTCTTTTGACTTTGACTGTAACCTAGATACACCGGGCAGCTAAACTGAACTATCTGGCATATGCGGATTAAAGCATACTAACGGCTTCCTCGAGAGAAACATTAATACTCAGACTGGAACATCTGCAGGGTGATTTGTTTGAAATCCGTGTGACTGTGAACCACTCGACAATCCAGTGCATCTACGTAAAAGCAGACAGAAGAAGACGCACCACTGTTATCGACAACCGGTCCTCGGAAGTGAATGGAATCACCATAGTATCTGCTTATTCTGCATAACATTCATGGTTTTAGATATACCATTCAACTGGGGGAATCTTGTCAATAACTGCGGTTGCCGATCTATCAAAAATGCCAGATAAGGTGACATTAGCGCCTTTAAAACCCAAGCAAAGAGTCGAACTCCTGTGGACCCATCTACTACCGAGATTGATCCATCAACTCTCTCAGCGCCATCCATAAAGGACGCAGTGAGGATGAGTCTTAAGGAATGGCTGTAGCTGCCTAAAGACATGTCTAACGCTTTTTTTACTCGGATATTAATTCCGGCGACCTTGGAATGCCACATCTTTAATCTTGTACACCTCTAACTAGAAGATCTCGTATCGAGAAACACCTGCAGTTCTGCGGTGGACTATACGCGATCCCTAAGCTCAGCCTTAGTCTCATGCCGATGTCAGCAGCCAGAAAGATTTACATTCAAAGAAGAAGCAAACTTCGCGTGGCGTGAGGCCCTGTACCATACACACGACGGTGCTTGTTTGCGGCATTCCCCAACGAAGGCCTCGTCACATAGCTGGTTGTAAAAACCAACCAAGATTATTCATTGTTTCTGCATCGGCGGATGCAACTTAGAGCTGGCATGTTGTTCACGAAAATCCGTCGTTCACGTGGCCGTCCAAAATCACCGGAAGGATTACCATGTCAGTGTGACAAAAACCATGAAAATTTGTCCCACATACTTCAGTCATATCCTCTTATCCAGTTTGACGGATGCAGATGGCAGAACATTGTAGCTGTATTGATAATCCGTAAAATGAGGAACAAGAAACTCCCAGTGATCCTAGAACCGCATATTATCACGGCAAACTTATTTCTTAAACCGGTCATCCCTATTTTCAAGAATGATGCAATCTTCGTTATCGATGTGATTGTTCGTGACCTGTACATGATGGAAGCCACAATCAAATTGAAGGGGGATAAATATGACTCTTATGAAATTGTTTAGTTCGCTTATGCTTTTTTTCTTTCGTTGAATCGCCCTTTCTCCAAAAAATCCCAGTGTCCCATTGTAATTAATGACAATTTTCATACGTTTATGGTCGTGCAAATTCTTCTACCAAATGGGACTCTCAAAATGTGATATCTCAGACATGTGTATAACATCAGTTCAAGGCATTCTCAAAACATTCGATTCGTATATGAGGGGTATCTAGGATATTTGTGACACAACCATACACGGATTTCGGTGAACGTTTACTTCTGATACACTGACCGAACTGTGCAACATGTAATGCAAGGATCACAGTATCGAAACATCCATCTCGTTTAGGCAGCGCCGTTATACCCCATCTTGACGAATCGTTCAAATCCCGAATCTGGAAGTTGTGTACCCTTCGTTAGAAATAAATTGTTAACGTTACTCCGGAGAACACAATTTGTGTCTTCTCGTCGTTTTATTCAAATTATTCAAGGTAACGAACTGTTTCAACTTTCTACGAAAAAATTCCCAAAGAACACCATCAGTAAGCTTGACAACCCTCTCCGTTTGAAGTACAAGTTGGTCACCAAACCACTACGTTTTCAATTTTACACATCCAAGTATCAGCTTCCACGCTAGTTTGTCAAAAACGCCGCTCACGCAGGCTGCAGCAAAACAACTTCGACCTCAGGTGGATTACTAAATTTCACGTCGAACTGCGTCGACAAATGTTGTAATCGCTCGAGGAGGTACACGGAAAATTGTGGCCCCTTGCTTATAATCTGTCAATTTTTTTTCCGGACCACATACGTGAATTTCTGTAGTACAGTTCTGCAACGTACAACACTGAATGTGGCAAAATCGCTTGATGATATATTTTATCCCGTTACAAATTTCCTGAAGATTGGGATAAGTATCTAGCGAATCTGTCATCAGAAACATCGCGCACTCACATGGAAGCCCACTATTTAGAAGTGAGGTTTGTCTTACCATTGAAGAAAATTGACGAACTTGAGCTACACGCCCGGTTTGGAAACCTTTTCGATCACCTTTAGCAAAATTCGCGAACGTCTGAGTAAAACCATAATTGGCTGAAAGTAAAACTAGTGGATGTCGCTTACCAACATCAGAATTACTAGCAAAAGTGTCAAAACCTTCTAACACCAATACACTTTCAAATTTTGAGGGAAATAAGACAAAATGAGAACTCGATGGTATTAATTCCGGACAAAGTCTCCACGGTTGTATTAATGGAAAAAAGCGGGCTACCTGGATGAGACATTTGAAATTCCTAGTGATCCTCAGGAGTTTCTGCTGGATGATAATCTTGACAACGTTCAAGAAGTGGGGCAAGAAATCCGCCGCAAGTTGGAAAAGTTGAGGATAAATGTTGCAATCTCTCTCGATCAATGCAAGCTGATACAGCCATTGGGCAAACGCACGCCGCGTACGTACGGACTATCAAGAACCCAAAAACCCAGTGGTTTACTTTGGCGCATTATATCCATGTGTAACACACCGTAACATAAAATAGCCCGTTGGCTAGCTGATTTGCTTGAACAAATCGGAAAGCAATTCAGTAAGTACAGTCTGAAGGACAATTTCGAACTTGTGAGTTGTATAGATGGTTTGCATATCCGAGATAGACTGATATGTTCATTTGATGTAACGCCTCTGTTCACTAACATTCCACTTCATGAAACAGTTGATAACATTTGCGCATTTATTATAAGTGGTAGTGCTCCCTTTCCCCTCCAGGCGATTTAAATGAAACCGTCATTACTTTTATGTGCACATAGTGTAAGGTTGAACTTCCGGACGTATAGTTCTCGGCAGTCCGCTGGGTCCACTAGCGGATTTTTTTTCATGGCTGAAGTAGAAGCCTGTTAAAGCAGACGATGCGTAGATGCTATTCTGGTCATTTTTGAGAACCTAAGTGACTCAAATATGTTATTCTTAAGGTTGAATCAAGCTCATCCAAATTTAAGACTAATGAAAGAAAACGAAGTGAATGACTGTCTTCCGTACCTGGACATTCTAGTCACCCGAAGATTAGATGGCATGGTAGGAAGCCCACTTGGACAAGACCGTCTACTTATTTTGAAAGCTTCTGTCCAGTGCAATGTAAGAGATGCCCAATCAAGACTCTTTTCCACGGAGCACGGAGGATTTGTACAGAAGCCAACCTACAGCCAGAGTTAAGTTTTCTGATGGACACTGCAGGTCAACGGGTACCCCTGCAATTTATTAGGAAGTACAGCAGAGCCATTATCTTAATAATAGAAGTAACGACGGTACCGAAGAGAACAGTGCATTTCGAACTGCCGTTTCTAGGGGATAGCTAGTCTACAGTAGGAAAAAGTCGATATCGGTCAGTAATGTCACTGTCAAGAGAACGATAACTTCTGATACTTCCCGGTCGTTTATGCCGCGGAAGGGGGTTGACTTGAGGGACCCCACCCCGAGCCTCTGACTCAAAAGTCTGACCTGCGAGACAACAGGATATGGGGTTTTCTTGGGGGACCCCACCCGGAGCCAATGACTCAATAGTCTGACTCACTTGGCAGTGAGGGGCTTGCCTAGCCCGAGGGCGCATGAATTATTAGCTCCTTGAAATACGCGAACACAACAGTGTAAGTAAAGGATTCGGTTCATTGGAATAAACTTTGATCTGTGTATGAAAAAACTCTAATAAGCAACCGGTGACTATACCTCCTTTCAGCAGTACAGGACGTGCGGGTTGTAAGTCATACGACGTAATATCTGTAGGTGATAACCTTCAGAGTTATAAAGAGGGCTGAATGTCATAGCATTCACGCACCCATAACTCAAATG
>LUCH01002340.1:48736-71697 GCA_013368495.1 Paragonimus heterotremus
AACCGCTGGTTGGAGACTATCCGAGATGGCGGTGTGTCGCAGTCAATGGCGTACCTGTATCCATACCATTTCTAGTTCTTCGAGCTAGTCTTCTTTTATTAATTCTCAACCTTCTTAGTAACCTTTTCTTCTAGGATATTCCATGTCACTGTTGAGGTGAGCGGCGGCCCGAGCCACAGTACCTTTTGGTCAGGCTCATGGCTGTTATGATGATGATGATGACTAGTCTACAGTTACAAGGAAACGTTTGCAGGACTTACAACGCTGTAGAACTTCGTATGGTACAGCAACCCAGAATTCCACCAATCTCCTCGGTTACAAACAAACATTCTGTCTGTCACAGCCCAGCATTTACACAAATATTTGTGTAGCTACACTATGAGCTACATGAGAAGGACAAACCAACAACTAGGTGCTCGCATCAAGAGCTACGTCCCCAAATGGCTGGAAACTCAGTTAGAAGCGCTATGGACTGTATAGATGCTGAGATATGGCACCCAATCTCAGTTGCAAGGCCCGCAATCCAAATAGGACACATTGAAGGTTCCTGAGGCACTCGGATCAACCGGTTTTAGCCATCAAACGTCACAGTCACAAAACTGAAAAGCAAGATTACAAGAATGGCTACTATCAGGGTAGCATCAGCGTCAACACAAACTGTTTTTGAACACACACCTTTGTGTGCTCTATGTCCATTTTCTTAATCCCTTATGCCATGACTTCTACGCTGTGGAATGCTGGCCCTGTTTAAAAGTAATTACGTGTGATCAAAATGTACGAACTGGTACTCGGGAGAACATCACATGTTTTGCTTCTTATTGTTTTACTCAAGTTCATTAAAAGAACAAACTGCTTCAGTGTTCAGATTGCCTACGTTGTAAGAACGTAGATCATAGTTCAAATCTTGATCGAGGCAAAGACATGCAATACCAACGAGCCCTGATTAGGGCGATACTCTGGTTCACTGGCTCCTTCTGAAAACACTTGGCTATAAAACCTGTCTGAATGCGAAAACTGCGATCAACTGAGTGGAGTTAAAATTACTTAAGCTTTAAGTTTTAATTGTAAGATATCCGCACTAAATTTTGCACGAATGAAGTCAAACAGCATGGGCGTCGTGTTTAACATGTTATTAATAAATGGATTGAGAATAACCAAACGTATTACAACTTGCTCATAACGTTGTTATTCTCACTCCATTTATCTTTAAGTTTTAAGTTACTTAAGCACTGCTCAACAAGTTTAGTGGTTTCTATGATCTCAACTGAACCTAGATGTGTATCGTATTGTCATCAAGTGAAGTTAACAGGGCAATTACTGCATCACCTTTCGAGGTGATGGGGTAACCTGGGTATTAATCTTAAACCATTGCGACTGAGCGTTCGGCTTTGCTTTACTTGAAGTCAGTGGTGCAGATTCCAATGCGTTTTCCCATGAGAACGTGGATCGATCGTGAAAAGGACTGCGCCATTGAAATTTTTAGCAGCAGCCGAGTCAGCTGTCCCTTTTCACAGTTGTTTAAAACATCTACGTGGATGCGAAGGCTGCTATCAACTGCGAGTGACATTAGATATTTATCAACAAGTGGATAGAATTAATTGTGAAACAGTGTGTTTCCTCCGATGCACTCAAGCACAACAAACAATATTAGCATGGCGATATTTATGGCGGGTATAAATCACAGATCATTTCGTTGGTGTACTGTTAAAAATACATGATAAACAGGAAAGCACTTGGGAATGGCTTGAAAAATGAATAGTCAAGCAATAAACAGGATCGATGTCTTCTCTTGCCAGAGCAAACACAGGTGTATCACTCACAAAATAGCTTATAGTTTCAGATCGACACGGTGTCAGAGAAGTGCGGTGGACGGAACTGTCTCTGTCGGTTGAATACACGAAAGGCATCCAACTGGATTGTTTGTTCAGTGTCTAATGCACGCTTGGTGACCGAACAATCGTGGTCACGATCATGTGTGTTCAGTTAGTATTTCGGCAGGTGTTCGTTCACCCTAACTGATAAGCGTCTGTCCTTGTGGCCAATCCATCCTCCTCCGTAGACGCTCCGACACTACTAAGTTAGTCTAGATTTGACGAGGGAGGGCACTTGGTTCCTGAAAAAGGAACGGACAGTTGTCTAATTGAACGGATAATGACCGGTGCTACAGCATAATAAACCCTAACAGCATCAGCACCCAAGAGACGCTTTATCTCAACGAAAATATCATCATCCTTGTAGATTGGAGACCCGTTAACATTCAGCTTTAATGCCGTGACAGCCTTCGTTGTTCATCATAGCAGCCATGAGCTTGACCAAAAGGCACTGCCGCTTACCTCAACAGTGACGTGGAATTTTCTAGAAGAAAACTTTACTAAGAAGGTTGACAATTGGTAAAGGAACACTAAGCGGAATAACTGGAAATGGTATGGATACAGGTACGCCATTAATTGCGACACACCGCCGTTTCAGATAATGTCTCAAACCACTGATTTGTATGATCACGAGGACCCCATCCAGGCAGGCTACACCTACTCACTTTGCTCAGTAGAGCAGTCAGGGTCTACATATTTCGTGACCACGTTGTTTTTGTTTTTGTTCTGCGTCGTTCAGCCCCTCGAATATGCTGTCGTATTTTTTTGTAGTTGAAGCACGGCCACTTTCCATATGGGGAAGAAAGGTGTTGGAAAAGCTGTCATCAAACAAGGAGTACTACCTTTGAAACACTGGGTTCCCTTCAATAACTTCATCAGTGCAGAAAGAAGACATATGTTGCGATATGTTAACATTTCGTTTACTCTCATCAGTCGCAAACCTAAAACATGCAAGTTATATATGACGAACAATTAGAGATAGACAGGGTTTGGACACGCATACAATCACATCACGTGTTATGTCATCACCACCACGGCAACCCCATAGGTTGCTTCATCCACTTTTGTGCACATAGCGCCGGCTGGTGAGCCCTAATCAGCATGGCTTCGCTAAAGTGGGTGAAGCAACCTATGGGGTTGCCGTAGTGGTGATGACATAACACGTGATGTGATTGTATGCGTGTCTAAACCCTGTCTATCTAATTGTTCGTCATATATAACTTGCATGTTTTACGTTTGCGACTGATGAGAGTAAACGAAATGTTAACATATCGCAACATATGTCTTCTTTCTGCGCTGATGAAGTACTACTTTTGCCTAACAATTGTCAGTGACCGCCGGCGTACTGTTCGGTAGGGTCAAGAATCGTTCAGTACTTCCCAGTAGTCTGATGTATCTCTGAATAAAGTTGTCGCGTATAGCAATAACCAGCCTCAGACAACACTGTTTCATCAACTATTCCCTCAGGCTGACCCAGCCTCTCACTGTTAGGTGAGCCAAATTTTGGAGTCCCTGGTACCTAGTAAAATTCCTCAAGTAAACCATATATTCAATTCACTCGAAAATACCCCTGACCCATACTCATGACCTCATGATATATTAAATTGTTTCGTTGGTCAAACTCTTGTGTAAAAACTTTCGGGTGATGTCTTCCCATAAAACTTGTGTTTTCTGCCGTCTTACAGACCAGGTTGTCGAACTAAATGTTCTGACCAAGGTTCCTCAAGTTCTGCAGCACAAACTACCGGGATGTATACCAAGTGGGCATTTTTAAAACAGACAGGGCCTCGAGATGAATTAATCCTCATTGGACAATATTGCTCTCCGAGTTGTCTTTGTCAGTGGGAGCTTTTGGGGAATTACTTCCAATGATAACTCAGTGCCGTCATTTGACGGACGAAGGTGTACAGAAGCAATAATCGCACAGCATTCCAGAGAAGTTCAAATGAATTTAATGTCCTGAGCCGATTACCACTTCATTGGTCTTTGCATAAGTAGATTCTGGAACGATGTTTTTTTATGTTAGCTCTGTCACGGGACACCTGACACGAGAATGCCAACTATATTTTCAAAAGCGACGTGTTGGATTCATATGAACTGTGCGCGCACTCTGTCTGATTTATTCATTGGGGCCTCAAGACGGCAAACGTGATGTTGTGTTCTATTCTCTAACTAGCTACCACTGAGAAAGACCGAGTGGTCGTCCTCGCTTGAATCTATTCGGTCCCCAGTGTCTTGTGATGTAACAGTATGCCACTATGTGGCCGGTTTAGAGTAGACTGCGCGTGACACTTTTAGGCGAAAGTTACATCGAAGTTTCAGTCGTTTATGTGAAATCGCAGTTATTAGAATAACTGGTCAAGATTCGGATTATCACCATGTATCTGAGCCACGAGAAACCGCCGAGAAAGCAGTTTTATATAGACGTTTTCGTGTTCGATTCTGTGCCTTTGTTGTTCGGGGACGCTTTTATTGGGTGGTTTGCAATCCCATTAGCAACGATTCTTGGAATAAGCTGAGGCGACATTGCGTCGAATATGCACACCCAAAGATCTGTGAGAGTAGGTTAGAATTGTGGTTGGTAAGCTTGTAAAGCAGGTTTTCTCTCTCTTATGTCCGATTAAGTAGAATTTCGAAACTCTCACCAGAATTAGACAGAATTAGATGATGCGTTCTAGTGTGAACAGACCATAATTGTGAAGGAGTTCTGTCTTCAAAGTAACTTGCCTATTCCGTTGCGCAGTTTCAGCAAGTGACCCGTTAAACATTCATCTTTGTTTAGTGAGAGTGGATGTGCTAGTGAATGACCTGGGATGTGTAGTGCGGTGTGTATGTGAGAGTACGGTCTTTATTAAGTAATTCTTTGGTTAAGCCACAGCGAGTTAAAAACCAAAAGAGTTATCGGTTTCGCAACGTTTCGGCCCTCTCGGAGAGCCTTTATCAAGCGATAGGGAGTAGAGTCTCTTCCTAAGTGTTTGTAATGCATTGGGAGTTGACGTTATTTCTGCTGGTCTCTTTCAATACTGAATTTTACTGAGCCCCATAATTCTTCTAGTGGTCCGTTTCCGAACACTTCCAATAAATATCAAATCTTTTTAGGACAAGGACGACATGCTTATATGTTCATTTTCAGGCATAGGTGAACTATGACGGCTAACCTCGCAGGAAAGATTTCAGAGTGTAAGATTTCGCAACTTCCTCTTGAGGGGTGCTATGTCATTCCTACTTTTTCAATGATGGCTGCACAGTTTGCGGGCAGACTGAAATCGTCTGCGCCTCGGGTTCTTAGTCCCTGTTTGTGTAAAAATACGAGTAGTTTAGTGCCACCTAAGTAGTTATCCTCAAATTGTTGTTGGGGGACGCACACCACTGCATTGGTCGACGTTGAATGGCAAGTTGTTTTCTATAGTTTAAACAGTTCAAATTGTTCGATAACATTTCCACATCTTCTTAACATTCTACGACTCATTTGCATCATGTCCTCGATGTACAGTGGCATCCATGATTTAACGGTGCCAGTAGTTCTAGAACGAGAAGAACAAACACCTGGGGTCGTAAACTGAATCCTTACAAAAAGCAGCTATTGATAAGGTACCATTTTGATAACTGTCCACTTAGCTTAAAGTTTTCCATCTACATTCAGTTAGGCAACTCGCTGCCACCCAAGTGAGCGCTCTTTGCGGCCACTGTTGTGGAGTTCCCACAGCAGGATGAAGTGATTCACTCTGCCAAAAGCTTTGTAAAAATCAAGGTAGATCACATCAATGACCAGTCTTACGCCGACAGATTGTTTCCAAACTCCACTAACAATAGGCAAGTTGTGATGCATGCATATAACTAACGTAAGCCACACCGCTGCACATTATTGAACTCGTGATCCGTTACTTCGGCCCTGACGGTAAGCTTTCCATCACCTTAGAGAGCACTGAAAGCAATACAATTGTTCGACAGTTTGTTGTATCATATCTGCATCCACTTTTAGATGTAGATGTGGTCGTGAGCCGTTTTGTGGCTTTCGGTACTGAATATTTTCATGCAATCAGGTACTGAGTTCCATTGTCATGCGTTTGCACTACCAGAACATGATTGTGAATAGCATTAGAGGTTCCTTTATGATGGCCTGAAAGTGATGATCTATTTTGAGAGTGGTGTTGAATTTCGGCTATGCAACCTTAATGGGCTGTATCTTTATTGCTACGAAATATCTTTTTAATTGGCTGTTAAACCAGCACTTCTGGGAGTACTGTCTAGTCCCATGTTTTTGAATCTGAGTTCACTTATCCTATAATCACCGTGACCAGGTGGCGCCGTGATTTCCTTAGTATCAGTCACATCAACCTCGTTATTAAGACTATAATCAATACAGGATAGCTATTTACCCGCTCACTACACAGTGTGGTCTTGAATATGATGCAGTAGTCTAGTTTTCATCACTGACCTGAAGAATTCCTTTACGTAGGTAAACAATTCTTGAAGTCTAGCTCCGGATGCTCAAGGTTCTACATTACTAAAGTTTGAATGTGGAATCAAGACTTTATTCTACATAGTGTTGTGTGAGATTCCGTCGAAATCCATGTGCCTAAGATGATGGATAGACCATAGCAGTCAAGCAAGTAAAGTTCCTAATGATGTTAAGTACTCCCGATATATATATATATGTCAATGGAGGTTCGGAATGACTTTGGAAAATTTACACTCATTTCCCGGTGTCGATTGTAAAAGCGACCAATATTTATTCTCACCGTCTTCTCGTTTGTCATTCAGCGTGCACTATCTACATTGTCCTTTTCCCAATCGTGCTATACTCGCTGATATCTTACCAGCAATATTACAAGCTGACAAGATAGTGCTACCCCAGTATGGGAAGCTGTTCACAGTCTCAAACGGATTACCTGCAATGAAGAAGGTTGGAGACCTGCTATATTTGACCATCGCTGTCTCCGCCAAATAGCGCACATTAAATGGACTGATCGCGTGAACAATGTGGCCGTTCGCCGGCACGTATTCCGGAACGCTCGGAATGCGCGATCATTTGGTAAACTACTTACGGTGGATAGCTTATGATGGTTGGGTCACGTACTCCGTTTGTCATCTGATCGTTTACCGTATCGAACATTATATACTGAGATCACCAACAGTTAGGTGAAACCACATGGTGGTCAAGCAACGACGCGGTCACGAAATATGAAGACTCTGTCTCCTCTACTGTGCAGATTGAGTAGGTGTCGCGGGGACCCAAATCACAGTACCTTTTGGTCAGGCTCATGGCTGTTATGATAATGATGATGATTTTTCGATTCTGGTCCCTTGACCTGACTAATTCCTCGAGTCATATGTATTCAGTCTAGTTCGTTGTACGTCTCACATATGACCACACACATCAGGACATCGGCCCCTGTTTTGAACAGTTTACCGGGACAGGAACGCATCCAAAATAATACTTTCGAAACATTCTTATTTATATAAGGAGTGCGCGAATATTGTGACTTAGTTAATCGAATTTGATCTTTCCAGCAACAGTGACTCCTGTATGTGAGTGCTAAACGTGCTCAAGTTTACAGCATTCTCTACATTGCATGAATTCGTCGTGTGACTAAATTTTGACGCTAACTACCTCTATTTCCGTAATGTAATTGATGTTTGTGAATCTTCCCCACTCTTTAGCTTAAGGTGAATCGCGCAAAAGTGTTTCCTAGCTACAGCTAGCGAATCAACCACCTGGACAAACAACGATGCTGAATTGCTGTACGTGTATTCACAACATCTTATCAACCAAAACAAGCAATTGAGTTGTAGCTTACGTGGGCATTAGATTACGTTTTGCAGTTATTGACTTCAACTATCAGTGTAGAAGCTACCAGGTAAATGTTCAAATATTAGCGGACATGGAAGCAACAGAGACGGTAAAGTTTATCGCCTACGAAGCACAGTCGTTAAAAAATGCACCTCTGAGAATGGGACTTAAACGTCTAAACTAAAAACGGGTTACATTTTTATTTATTTTTGGGCACGAATTAGAAAAAGGATGTCTCTGATAAATTCCATCGCACAAAGTGAAAGGATCGCATTTCGAAAATGTTCCAATTACTTTTAACTTTTTGTATTTTGCTTCAGTGGGTACAGTTTTAATGCGGTCGTAACATGTTTGATTGCACGCTGTTGAGAAGACCGTTGACATCAGTCACTGTACACATATTTTCATTGGAAGTTAAGAGTGCTCAGATTTCTTATTATAAACCATAATTTCAGTTCGCCGCTGAGTTAGAATCATGGTCTGGTTCAAAGCCTCCGACTAGCTCACTATGTGAGTACGGTTTTCTGACGCGTTTGTTTTATCGCTGTTTGCTTTCATTGCCTAGTTATTATTTTTGTTAGTTACTGAATGTTGGAAACGTTTCACTGTTATTTGTACGGTTATGTTTTAATTAGACGCTGCGATTGATTTTTCCCCCGGTAATAACCAAAATTGGAAATCAAACATATAATGGTCAGCTCCAAAAAAGAGAATCTCAACGCAAACTGTGTTACCGATTCTTATGCGTGTGAATGTTACTACTGGAACGGAGTCTGAGAGACTGCAGTTGTATAATAGAAAACATATTGTAGCGAAAAGGCGTTCAGTAAAGCACAATCTTCATTGTCCAACTCGCTAGTTCCCATGTTACACGCGCGCTCGCGTTTATGAGTCAGAACTCCGATCCTCAACAACCCTTGGTTTCCACTCACACGCTGTGTGCACTTCTGCCCGGCTTGTGTCTGTGCCGACGCGTTCTATCGGAGGGTTTTCCGCCTGCCATTCCTCGTCCGTTGGTCTGATTTCGTTGATCGATCGCTCGTGTTGTCCGCCATCTATCCACTATGGGCTTTGACTCTATTCCACGACCGTGTCGAGATAGTCTTCTGAGTGTTGGAATAATTTTGCCCCCGTTCTGGTCGTCCATCCTATTTTGCCTGCCATCCCTCGCCCGTTGGTCCGATCCAGTCGAGCGATGACTGACCCGGTCGCCCAACGCTGTCCCCGATCCGCTCGCTGCGGGCTTTTGGACGTACCTTCCCCCGCGCTGAGTTATTTCGCCTAGTGTTAAAAGACTCGCACTTCTGGTTTGATGATCTACTACAATATGAGTTGACATGTGAGAAATTCCCTCTAATCTAACAACCAGAACGCTAAGATGGAGGTTTCATTTCTGGGACACAAAAGTAGGGGTTCTAGTGTGATTGGATGACGGATCATCTCCATTGGAGAACATGTGGCTAGTTAAAATCCATACAGATCCTGTACGAGCAAAACATGGATTGCTCAACACCGGAGCAATCGGTCGCCACACCGACTCTGCTTGTCAGGGGCTGATGATTGAAACTATTTGTTTAAACGCACTTCGAATTCATACAACTGAATTAATTGAAGGAATGACCGGTGTAGAATTAGCCAGGATTCACTACTATACACACTCTATCGAGGCAGCCGTTAAACTATTGATTCGGGGGCAGAACAACACAGAATTCTGAAGGTTCATTCTAATGAAACTGGTTCTGTATATAATTAAGCATTGGTTAGCAAATTATACACCCTACAACCAAGTGAACTCTGAGCACCGAGTTTAACTGTCAGTTAATATCAGTGAGTAATGCGTTAGTGTAAGCAACTCAATGAGGCCGTACAAAAACAGAAGAGGAAAGTTCCAATGAAAGTTCGTCGTACTGATTCAGAGTATGTTACATGTAACAATATGAGAAATGTTTGGCCACTATTCAATGTGGTCAACAAATGGGGATATGTATGGAGTACCTACAGTACGACAGTTCGACCAGCGGGGTATAGGTATGGGAGAGGTTGGGATTGACGTCGTGAGGACTGTCGGCCGTGGTCTCGTATCATGACGGTAGAGGCTGCAGGACCGGGGTTTTGAGGTTCGGTTGTTCGAGCATCCTGACGGACGTTTTGCCGTCGCACCCTTAATTTCACTCTTACTAGCTCGGGCGGAAATTTTATTCCTTCTGGCCTGAATCAACAGTCGTGGAGCACTGTCCGGTTGAAACTAACATGGCTGCAATCCAATGGTACGGTCATGTAAATACTCTTCACCCAGGAGGTTGTCTTTCCGGAAACTATTATTGCTCTGTGTCGCTCGACTATCCGTTCCTGTGATTGTTCGGTTCGTTAGTTTAGTAAACAACACAACACAAGAAGACAAGAGGAACCCACAAGCTGTATTGAAGCCGGTTCATCGGGCACGATCGTTATTGTTCTTCTCGGTGTATCAAATGGGATGGGCAACAGTTCATTGTCTGATCTATGGTGGATGTTGAGACGAAAGTTTGACTACTCAGCTATGTCGAGTAATATGTCAAAAGTTTCGAAAGAATCTCAAGTTGCAGTATCCGCACTACGCAATGGGACAGAAGTGGACATGTTCAAACGAAGTTGACTTTTGTTAAGAATGAAGATGATAACAATATGAGTACAATGATATTACCTTAGCTATACAGATGTAACTGCTTAAGGCTACACATTTTTTGGGAGGAACCCCGTCCGGGAGAATCTGTTGACCAATATGGAACGATATCGAAGTAGCCTGTCATTTTTGCAAATGTATGGGAGATAGCATCACTGGTGATTGAATGTAGTGACAAAGAGATTACTGAGGATGATACAGCCTATGCTAGGTCAGTGTATTGATATTTGTAACAGCACAGAACAGGTAATTGAACGGACCTCAGCACACCTGACCGAGCATTTGCGGGATAAACGATACGACCCTGTCAATTTTTGCGATGGGAAACATGAACAACCGACGGAGGAATAACTGGTATTTCAAAAGAATTTCACAGCATGTCGAACAGAGAATCACTGCCAAACAGCGCAAACCACCCTCCATTAAACTGATCATAGGGGTTTAGGGTTCAAGGCTCTGTGTGGTGTTCAGGATGTTCTAAGCTCAAGAGTAACCTGCTGGGAGCAGACGACTGGAATGCAAGTTTTATTCAAACAATAATCGTAAAGCCATCAGATGTATAACTACGAATGTGGAACGGAGCACAAGCACCAGTGTAGCTTATGAGTAATCCAGGGAATGGTTAACCCAGTGTGGTTGATTTTTGAGTTGAATGGAGCTTTTTTCATCCATTCTGGGTTTAAGTGCCATTTAAACCGTGGATTTTGTGATTTTCTCTTGCGATATGTCATGGAAAGCTGAGTGCTCTTGGTCATTGCTACTTTCTGTTGGATTTCGTTTTGAGTCGTATCCTACATATCTTTAGTTTGCCTGTCTCCAAAGATGTCGCATCAGTTGTCATACCTGCTAGAGTTTCGTTTGCCATCCGGAAAAATGTTTTGAGCAAAGTTGATTCGGCTACTTGAAATGAGGGCAATAGCATCAGTGGACGAGCCTATTAATTGGGTCAGTCAAACTGGAGTGACGTTAGAAGATTTTGGCCATTGGATTATACGAATCACAATAACTGCATTATGTTGTCCTATCTGTGCATACCACGCTTGCTGTTTATTCGATGCATGTTCACTGAGAGTATTATTGACTTGCCGCCCCGAGACGAGAGCTTCATGCTTCTTAATAAGCTTTTGTGATGAGTCATACCTAGCCATCCCATCTACGATAAACGTGACTGTGTGTGTACGGGCGTCAAGTTTGATCGTTCTCCATGTCTCTTGCTGATGATGTGGCCAGACTGAGGTGGTGTCGTAGAGATCAGCACGTATCGGCTCGTCCTGTCTTTTTTCATCGGTCCCCTCTGATTCCACGAAGTTGATCACCGAGCTCTGTTGTGTTGAACTCCCCTGTTTTCGTCGTTCAGATCGTCTTTGTGACTAGTCCTCTCTCGTACCAATATCGAGACGGCCACATCATTATTGTCTTATATCTCCGGAAGTTTCGACCTCTGAGAAATTGTCTTCACCAGTGTGGCTATTATGTACTGCTCGTTGAGATGTTTTCAAACACCTTCCAAAGTACGAGGTGAGGAAAAGCCTTCAGGATGCGTGAACGTTTAATACTGGAAGGTCGTATTTGTTGTTTCTCACTTCTGGCTTCAATCTGAATAAACAGCTTGTTATGAACAACCTATAGTTCATACCACACTCAGCTCCTCATGTCACTCAAGTAGTGCACGCCTCACGCATGTTGAAATATCATGCGGTCACTTAATTGAGTAAATAGTAGTGGTAGTGGTGCTCCAGATATGGGATCACGGACAGCTTCTGGAATCAGCCTCAAAGTTACAACCTGCTTGTACATAGTGAGAAATAGATCACATTCGGGTTACAGCAAGCTGTCACTCTTAGTGTTACATGAACAGTTGTAAACGACATTTGGAAGTGACCAGTTGTTGTATACTTTTGTCTACTTACTTCACTAACTGCAGTAGATATGGCGAACATTTCACATCGCCGGACGGCTGACATATTTTTGGATTACTCTTACAAATAGTCGGTTTCAGATTGGCTAGGGATGACCAAACATAAACCGGAGAACAGTGATGGTTCTCAGCCACAGCTCTATTCGCGAGTGGCAGGTAGCTTGTTTGGGGCTATGGTTGGTACCAATTTTCCGAAATGGCAAACTAACCTTAATCCAGCCTTCAATCTAGAGTGCCCGGAGACCATATTTCGTCAGAACTCCATCTAGTGGTCTGTGTATCATTCAGTTTAGCTCAATTTGCCATGGAGATGTGTTGTCCAGTAGAATACATCCAGTTTTAGTCTTCTTGGGATTGTTTGACTTAGTGGTTGATACCCATGGCTGCTAAAGCGTATCATGCTTGTTGTATTGACAGTCAATCAGTGTTTTCATTCACTCTTCTAATATAGCCGGGAGGCTAAAATACTGGCCCTTGGTCACGAGGATTGATCAGATTCACTCATTCATACCTAAAAATACAGATTTAGTCGCTTACGGCATACATTAAGGATTTACCCGTCGCCCACCCCGCAATAAGTTCTTTGCCGATTCCCCCACTGACTGGCATATGGCGTGAGTCGGTCATTTGATGCTTTGGCAAGGGACAATGTGGTGTGCACTGGTGAATTAGGAACAGTATTTCGTGTTCATCCTATAATTTGAGATGACTGTGCCTCACCTGGTCTATGCGTGGAAACATTAAGAGATATGACGGGTAATTCGGTTCAGAAGTGTGAATGTTGTCATTTGTTTGACTAGATTGCTCGTGATCTAAATATAACTAACAAAGCGACACAGTGAGTGTGACCAAGGAGGTGTTTTACTTTCACTTACAAACTGATTGTTTGGTTGCAGTGTTAGGCACCTTGTTGATTAGTGGAACCAAAACAGCGTCTTTAAACAATTCTTCTCACTTCTTTTTGCCTTATCCTTTCATTGTTCGCGATTCAAAAAATCATTCCCTTCTTTTACGGTAAGGTGCGCATCACTTTCGAAATTATGCAAGCCTCCATTTTTCTGTTTCATTCACAACAGTAAAATTTAATTATGGTGTCGATCTAGAGGTTGAATAAACATTCATTTATAGCGTTTAGGTGTAGGCAGAATGTTTGTCGATTAATTTCTTCTCATCATTGACTGTAGCTTTCCTCAGAAGACAAGTGACTATTCGCTCATTATGACCAGTAATTTTGTCTTAACATTAAATTTGTTAATTGTTTAATTTCCAAACGGTTGATGTTTTCCAAGGTTTTACTGTTCGTTTTTCTCGTTGGAGTGATTGCTTAGCTGTTCCGATACAAGCGGAGCATTTTCGGTTTATCTGTAGTGAGTGAGAAGTACGAAGTCCTTGACGTATTTTCAGATTGACCCGTGGACTCGTGAGTTTGGTAAATTCTCGTCGAATTTTCCCGCACATTTTACTCTACCAACACCGGAAAAGTGTGAACACTATTGCAATGTGAACACAATTTACTTTGGTACTTGGCTGTCGCCAATCACTCCGCTCCGCCATTACTAAGCAACCCCCGAAGATTATTGAATGCCTTGACTGTATTGCTAGTGTGGTGGACTGTCAGGCAGAAAGTGCGAGTATCCCAACTCTCGGTGGAATACCTCAACACAGCGAGAAGTGCGTTCAATAACCCACAGCGTGCGGATGGGAGACGGCGTGGGCGACCGGATGAGTTATCGCTCGACCGGATCGGACCAACGGGCGAGACGTGGCAGCCAAAATAGGACGGATGACCAAATTGAAACCGTGATTATTCCAACACTCGCAGGAATATCTGGACACGGCTGTGGAGTACGGTCAAAGCTCACAGTGGATAGACGGAGGACAACACGAGCGATCGGACAAGCCATCGATCAACGAAATCGGATCAACGGACGAGGAATAGCGGGCGGGAAACTCCCGGATAGAAGGCGCCGATCACACACATAAACCGGGCAGAAGTGCACACGACGTGTGAGCGGAAACCGGGAGGTGTTGTGGACTGGAATTGTGATTCAAAATCGCAAGCGCGTGTGTGGCATGATAACCAGCGAGTTGGACAATAAAGATTGTGCTTTATTGGACGTCTTTTTGCTACACTAAGTCAATAACTGCGGAGTTAAAATAAATTAGCTTAAAAATATGATGGCCCCGTGATCATCTTCATCGTTAGTTTGATTACTAGGATCAGTGTCATCACTTAACACCTACTGTGTCTCTTGGCCAAATTAATCATTCCAATTATTACCTCACGTTAGTAAACTGATGTTCCTAGTTTTCTGCGGTAATCGATCTGCGCTTGCGGTAATTTAGGGTGAAGTACATGTATGTGTAGTTGTTAACTAAATAGCTAACCGGTAGAAATGATTCAAATGATTGCATTAGTTGTCTTCTGACATTTTTGGACTTCATCTTTCCTTCATCGATTATGATTGTTTCATATTAGGTGATGCTGAACTTGTAGAAAGCCAAAATTATGGATCGAATTCAACGAAATCGGAACTAAGTAAGATGGTTTTTTGCATTTTCAAAACCTTTCATTATTATGGCGTTCTAGTGACCAGAAAATGCATATGGGAACGGTTTTTTGAACAAAAAAGTGAATTCACACATGTGGTTGTTGAGATGAGTGATGGATTTGGTAGTTCGGTCTGCGCTAGTTACCACACATCAGGGGGATATGCCTGGTTATGTGTTGTCGATTCCTGACTGTTGGTTTGTTATGGTCATGCTGATCCGGTCATTCAATCGTTATCATTTGTTCCTGGGTTTTGCATGAAATACCAGCTAAAATTTTCGAAGGATGAATACACAGCTTTTCACCATACCAACTTCACGGATGGCTCATTCTTGTGTAGAATAATAATTGTGCCTTCTCACCTCCTGACTTTGTTATTTGTTTTAACTACTACTTAATTGTGATGATTTCTGATCATTTGTGTTTATATAAAACTTGACGGTCCTGTTGAATGGTGAAAGTGCTATGCTGTCAGAACTATTCGGGCTTGACGAATTTGATGCCTGAACCGTCATTCACTCCTGCAAACTGGTTACAAATTGTGGTCTTGATAAACTGCTCTACCCAACGAATCTATGTTGTGCGTTTGAGCCATGTTCAAAAGATATCAGTGTGGCAAGAAAAAACTCAAAAACACAATGTACCTACGGGAAAAGACCTTCTCTTCAACCGTTCAATAGGCAATGGGTTTCAGGAGCATGCTGTCGAAACGAGTCGCGCGCCCGTAAATACAATCGACTATCAAACGCCTTGGCAAGCGATAAGATGAAGGCCTTGGATTAGTTGAAACAAGCAGTTGTTATTTATAGGACAAGGATACAAACAGATTCATATCAGTATCATATAAATCATTTTGACATTGTTTAATGTCGGTGGCACATGCATAGTCACAAGATGTAATCTGATTAGTTTAATACAGATCAAAGAACTTGGCGTGTTTGTCCAGGCCTGATGTTGTATTCTAAAGCGACATTGGATTGGTTTGCAACGGCTAGGTGAGCTCACAGCATATCCCCTGGACGCGTCGAGCCGCAAACACCGGACTCAGCGATACTCATCGAGAACGTTATTTCGATTGAGCCGAATCATTCCAAGAACCTCACCAACGTAACTCAACAGATCGATCCCCCTTAATGGACTACGCTTCATCTGCCCATCTCATGTCTAGCCAGAGGCAGGCTAGGGTATTTTTGAGCTCTAGAGGGACTTTCTCTCATCCCCATATGAAGTGAACCAACCGAAGTAGGGTACTTTTCAATACTGCGACGCCGTGCTTCAAAAGTTCCTCAGGCAACCCGTCTTCCTTCGCAACTGTTCTTGCTCTCAATTATCCAGTCGCCCACCACACCCATGACAGGTCAAGGACGAGAACACGTAACTCTGTACTACCTTATTTGGACAGATTATTCACAACCACCAAGCTAGTGATCGCAGACCAACGTAGGCTGTCAAAGTGCTTGCGTCGGACTCTCATGGTATCTTCTGGTTGTGTGCACTGTAGGTCAGGGCCCCATCCGCCAGTGCTTTGTTAACCCAGACGGATGAGTAAAATTCTCTTTAAACCAACTGTATGTACCCAGTTTCCTCATGTGTCACACCCTTAAGACAATCAGAGAAGTACCAAATTTGAGGATGTTCTAAGTAATATCGAAACCATTTATACGTAGTACATTCTTGTTAAAACTTTGTCGAAATCAAACGAATCCGCTTTTTAAATAAAGGGTTAGCACAGCTATAAAACTGTTTGGAAACGTCAGGACAACCGGAAACTTTATATCTCCAGGATCGTCGATAACTCCGCTTGCTTTTTAGTCATGTGCATTTTTCGGTGTGTGGTTAGAAATCATAGACATTTTGAGGGAAGTACAAACCGGAGCAAAAAATCATCCGCAGTCGGTGTAGGTCACCTAAATCAAAGATAGCACGGTATGAACAATATGTTTAAGTGACACAAGATCCTGAACGGTCTACATGAATGATGGAGCTTATAAATGTAAACAAAGCAGCTTTGACTGTGCTGAATTTGTTTGTGGTAATCTCTGAAAACCTCTACAGTATTTTGTCTAACTCGGGTGTTAGAGTCTTACACATCACTTCGTCGACCAACCGTTCCGTTCCAGTACGACTATCTGGGGGATCCGACAATATGGAGTAATGTCAGAAACACTTCACGAGATTTTCGATGAGAAAGCTTACTCTAATTGAGTGGGGTTAGCTTATGAACTTCGCATACCAAGTTCTATCATGCTTTTCGTCAGCTGTGTCACAAGATTGGGGATCTATGTCAGAAGAATTTTAAGTCGCGTATGGTATTTATTAACTTTGTAGCCCCGCCGACCTGTCTTTCGAAGTCAGGGAAAATCGTACGGAATGCGTAAATCAGTTCAAATCATTTTCGTAACAGCCCTTGTTGGCTGTTGCGAAGGGTCGCGAAAACCAAGCCCACTGTTTGTCCCCAGTATGTCCAACACTCCGGGCGTGTTCTACTACTGGATTGTGCCAAGAGATCAATCCTAGACCTGCGCGGACTGACTGCAATCCCGTCAGTCGGATAGTTTGTGTCAGCTTATTGCATCTCGGGAAAGGGAGTGATTCCGCGTATCGTGCAATGGGTCAACCGGGAAGCGGAACGAAGTCTTGGGTATCGAATATTGTCACAAGCGTGACTTCGTACATTATTTGATCCAGATCAGAACAAATAACCCCACCCTGCGTCCCTCATCCAAAAAAGCCCAAATTTAACTGCTCGTTTGCGGAAAATCCTGTAGCTTTTACACTACTTTCTCTCCATCACTCTAGAGAAAGATCAGCATAAATGAAACCAAGTTCCAGGGTACCTGGCTTCTACCACCAGTCGTCCTTGATTCCGCAGAGCCGTTCGACGATTTGATAACGTAATTTCCGGAATTTGGTCCTCGTCTGTTTTGCTTGGGTCCACGATTGAGACAGTCGACGCTTCGTACTTCTTTGGTACCACACTCGAGATGACGAAATTGTTGTTGTCAAACCAGTTTGAGCGTTTCTGGGCTGCATACCGATTGTCCTGGGTGCTGCTGCTGCCCCAGTAGTCCGATTCATGTAGCAGTAAGAAACTAACTCACTCCTGGGGCGTTGCGAAAAACACAGTCAAGTCTCATCCCGATTACCACTGTGCGCAGTAGAACTATTGGAATTTGTATGAATAATAGCTGATGGTCACGGTCAATTGTTAGGCAGTCGGAGTATTGTTGGGTTAGCGGTACTTCTGTAAACTCACAGAATGCTGTCTCACTACCTAAGAACTCATGCATAGTCGATTATACGACGTACAACCCTGAGGGTATAACCGCTTTTTATCTGGCAGCTTCCCGTTGACTGCTATCTCGAGTAACAGCGATACGAATTCGGAAGTCAAGCAGAGTCGCTGTGGTTGGCGGAATATTGGCAAACAACTGGCACCTTTACACATCGGGAAGAAATTTTTCGAGGAATGGAGAAATGGGATGGGTAAATCCGTCGGAGGCACGGTTATTTCTGCATTCTGTACAATGGTTATGTTCGGCATTAGACCAGAATCAGAACCCGCAGCTGTACAACACACAAAGCGAAACAATTTGGAAGAGATCAACGGTAGCAGGTAAGATGCAAAATGACATTTCATTTGCATCTCATCGGTCACTTTTGCGGAATTACCATGCAAATTATGTAGTGGGGAGCAAAGCAGCAAGACGAACTCAATCTAGTCATGTCTGAAACAGGCAGTCAGTTGATCAAGGCGAAAGCAGCAAGACACAAATGATGCGCATTCGGTAATAAGAATCATGAAATTGATATAATATAATAAAATTGGTATGAGTCAAAAGAGTACTAGATGTCCAGAAAGGGAGAGATATGGTTGGAAAACCCATGCGGATCAAATGGAAGGAGTAAGATATGATTGAACAACCCATACAAATCGAATGAGAGTTAAAAGAATATACATCTATTAATACTTATTGCAAAGATAACGTAATGAAGATTAAGAAAGGATGAAAGCAGTCCATCAGTTGTAAGATCTTATAAAAAGAACATTGTTCTGAAAATTCAGGTTTAGGAAGCATATGTGGTCCTGAAGCTGATTGCTGAAACACAATTGCAGACGTTACGCCCAGAACTTATCAACCCGCGAACTTCCTACTCCCCATTAATGCCAACCGCCGACCAGCTGCAGTTATCCCGACGCATGAATTTTTACAATTATTGCAAGAAGACTACTGCTTAAGTTACCATGAAGCAGATGAAGAATACACTGGCGGCTTCTACTGAAAAAGCGGTGTCCAATTTCTCGAAGAATTTAGACAAACATGTGAAGAATTTTTTAGTATTGTTGTGAACAGAACCCAAAGAGAAGCGCTGTCATCATCATCATCATCATAACAGCCATGAGCCTGACCAAAAGGTACTGTGGCTCGGGCCGCCGCTCACCTCAACAGTGACGTGGAATATCCTAGAAGAAAACGTTAATAAAAAGAAGACTAAGCGGAAGAACTAGAAATGGTATGGATACAGGTACGCCATTGACTGCGACACATCGCCATCTCGGATAGCGTCTCTAACCAGTGGTTTGAGTGATCACGAGGACCCCATCCAGGCGCTGTCAGTCGGTCTAAAGTTTAGTATTCCACTACAAAAGAATCTTCCGGTTAGCGCGCAGACACCATTCGAATGCCCACATGATCAGCTCAGTTCACTAGAAGCCGTGTTAGCTGACACTGCAGCTTGGTTTAAATCTAGGTTACTTGAACTTTGCCATCAATACCAACGAACATCTATCCGTTTTGCAATGTTTGTTAAGTAAATAACGTACTCGTCAACTTAAAGAACTTCGCAAGAATATAGAATCGACTGTTTTACAACCTGATAAGGAGTCTGGAGTGATTTTGTTAAATCGTACACACTGTCAACAATGTTCAGTCTATTCTGTCGGATAGATCGAAGTTCGTTATCGACGATCAAACCAATACTGTACAGAATGTTGAACGCCGTATCAACCGAGCGCCTAAAGACCAACACAAGAGAAGACTCATCGACCAAACTAATCCCAAAAACTGTCACCCAGAGGCAGTGTGAAGTCAAGAGTATGAGGACTTTCTAAAACGCACAAACATGGTGTGTCGGTACAGTCAATACTTCTATAACTGGCTCCCCATATCATTAAATTGCCCAATGGCGCGTCAGTCTGACTGAACCCGTGAGATCCAAAATGATCATGCACAGCCTAAAAGACAGTCTTGAATTCGTGGAACTGATCTCCAATATCAACGTTAAACACCAGATAACGACTTTTGCTGTTCAGTCACTATTCACAAATGTTCCGCTTGATGAGGTTAATAACGTTATTCGTTACTACGCTACTTAGCACAAGCTGACACGTGGCATTCCCATCGATGGACTTTCGGAGTTATCGAGAAAGTGTACATGTGTTATTCACTTTATGTTCAACGGTACTTTCTATAGACAAATAGATGCGATACTTACGATCTGGAATGCATTAGGACTTGTGTTAATAGACATATTTATGGGTCACTTAGAACATTCAGTGTCCAATGAAATTCGGAACGTGGTGCTTTATAAACGATACGTAGACGACATTTTTGCTACATCTGACCACTGGAAAGTAACAGCTTTTTATCAGCCGTTAAACAGTCTGCATAGTAAGCTGACTTTCACCCTTGAACTTGAACAAAACGGGGTATATCATTTCTGAGCGTTTTGCTGAAGAAGCGCGGGGATAAATCACTTTCCAGACGTGTGTATCACAATTCCACGTGACATTGTAGCTAATTTCTTGAGTGGAGTATAACCTTTTTACTCTCATAATTAGCAAAACCGCTCCAAGTATTTCTTATGTTGTGACTGGTTTCTCTTTCATGTTGCTTCGACAACAGACGCGGGTTTTCGAAGTGGTTTTTTGCCATAAAAGCAACTGATAGTCATTAAATGTAGTTGAATATAACATCGAACTCTCCAGTTGCTTTGGTCCTAAGTCGTCGAACATTGTGACTAGTATCGAGAATCACGATTGGTGTACGCGCACAATCGCGTGGTTCAAAGAAAGTGACTACCTTTTTAGAATGTCATCTCGATGAACGTGATGATTTTGGGTGATCTGTATAGTGGGATGAACCTCGGTTCTCGTGTTTCCTTCCGATGTGGGCTGGCCATGAAACATACCTGTGTGCGAATGCCGCGGTCATGTGTGGATGTTCGGTTTCATTTATCCTGGTAGTCCACTCGGTCTGCTCAAGGTCAACGATGTGGAACCCACCGGAGTTTAAATTGATTTTTTTCATGTAAAAACTATCAGATCAAATATTGCAATTGACGATTACGTTGACAGTTCAGAATGTTCGACAGGTGGACCTACACCAACTAGACTCCTCTCATTACTCTATGTCCCTTTGCACAGTATAGAATGGGTGTTCTTCAGACCGTGCTTATTGTCTTTTCGACTGATGTACTCCAACAGACAAATGAAGTCTATCAACCATGTTCTGTCCGTCAATTTCTGTGCAACTTAACCATCGCTAAGTTCGTTGAGTCGGAGTGGGCTATTGCCTGACACCATTATCAGTGTCGATACGATTGAATTTACGAACCAATAAGGTTCATTTGTTGGTTGCTAGATGATTGGATACCTTAGTAACTGTTTCTTTAACAGCTGATGACTACTTGTTCGTTTCACCTAAACAGAAGAAGAGTTAACATGTTAGCGAATTTTGTTTAAAGCGTTTCACACCCTGCTTCTGCGAGGACAATGTAGACGTAGTAATGATTGTCTTGAGCTATGTGGGAATCTTCTCCAGACGTTTAGTAAGGGAGGCATTACAGTTCTTAGGAAATGAAAGAACTGCCACAATCACAGTGGGTACGTGAAAGCACACCGACTGCGATGAACGGATGACAGATGCGGTGGAACATAGTTTTGGCTTAGGCAGTAACGGATGGAAAACTTAAATACTTATCTGCCAAGGTAAATGGTTGTTTCGTTTACTGAATTTGGGGAGACTTTGATGCTGGTGCACAAATGTTCTAAATGCCAGATAGTTCCGATTAACTCTACTTCCGTTCCCCAGGAGACTTTCTGTAATAATTCGGAGCATGGTCAACATTTTGAAATCACATTTCTCACTATCAGTGAAAAAAGCACGTTTATGGAACGGACTAGATGCTCTAAGCTAAGTATGTCAAAGGGACGAAAATTCCTTAAGTCGTTTTGTGCCTACCTTAAGCAGTGCTCCTCAGCAACTGCTAGAGTGTGCATCCATTGCTAAATTGTCTCTGTTTGCCTTCTAACTTACATCGTAACGGGTCTGATGGTTCGACTTCCTACTTCTGTATTTCACTGGTTATTTTCTCTTCTTTCTGTTGATTAATGAGAACAAAAGCAGCGGAGAGTTTATTTAAAAATCCTCAAAATAGTTACTGAACAGGAAATGCGTCCACTTGCAAATAGTCTCAAAGATTGTGTAAACTTCTGTTTGACCAGCAGATTGACGTTTCTTGTTAAGTATTGGTGGTTACAGGCAAAAGGAAGCGGACCAAACATGTTGAATCAAGATGGTGGCAATTTCGATTTCGGGTGTGCTAGCTTTGACAATCTTGCTAAATATATGTGTCAGAACCGAATTAACAAGCTCGCTCTTCAAATCCTCAAATGCTGGGCTTCCCGGATTGAAAATCTGGAGGGTCTTGGTGTGCACCCGTGGATTGATTTGCAAATAAATCCATGAATCTTTGCTGGGATTTGATGTCTATCTTTGAAGGCAGTTCATAAATGCGCATTCAAAGATCGGGGTTAAATCTGACACCACTCTTCGATATTCTGAAGCTGAGTAGTTCTGTCTCTCTTGATGTGCTATTTCGATTTCTGTTGAACATTAGTGCATACCTATCAGTCACTCATATGAAGCGTTTAAGATTGACACATTCTAACATTACTTATCACGGCTTGAGAAAATCTGCTAATTTGATGTGATCAATGGCTACAGTGTTTGTATATTCTTCTCTTATTTTAGAACAGAGATCACATGCGTGCGAATTTTGTGGAAAGAATTTCAGTCAAAATGGGAATCTTCGATTGCACGTTGACACTGTTCATTTGAGTAAGTGTTGTGTGGCTCTCCATATTTTAGCAAATCAGCACT
>LUCH01002341.1:19097-93604 GCA_013368495.1 Paragonimus heterotremus
ACATTTATCAGGCTTACAAAAACCAATTAACGCCAATAGTGTGTTAGTTTCATGAAAATGATGGAAATATTTTTCGTCACCGAACCAATACTTTTGGGACTTGATCGGTGTATTTCAACTTTCCTAAAAACGCTGTCTATTTGCCATTGATATACTGTAGGTACTTTGACTAAAAATTCAATTTTAAAATTTCCAAAATTATTTAAAAAACTAGGATTCGCGCCAAAATGACTGTTGTGCATTTTGAACGACCTTCAAACCGGATCTCGAAAAGAAAGGTGATTGCCTTACGAATAGCTTCATCCCCATGTTGTAAAAATGTTCAATTCGACGGAGATATAATAACGTTTTCATGCTTTATCACATTCGAATTTCAGTAAAACCATATGCCTCCAAATGTGTGAGATACTTCTCCATTATATTCCATGGTATGAAACTTTTGGTTATCTTTTTCATCAATCCCCATGTCACTGAACTTCCGCACATTGTTAACTTACTTCTTCGGAGGATTAAAACAAAATGACGCCGTAGCTACATAATTCTAGACTTTAATAAACCGCAAAATTCCACAAAATTACAACATTGGTGGCAATAGAAAATTTTCTAACTGACGGATGACAGAGATATTTACGTTCTGTCGATTACACCCAGCCGAATAACGTATGCCCGGGTCGCGCTCCAAGATGGTGATTGTTATAAGATGACCACCCAGCCCTATAAAACCCACTGACATATGACAACCACGAGTATCTGTGTTGAATTTATTGGCTGAAAATTCCGCCAGCCAAGTTTGCTACCGGGACTCCAATGACATTAAGTCTTTTTACACATTATCTAGACAAGAACTGGGTTTGTCAGAAGGAAGTGTGGTAAATTTTATTGTCATCAAGGGATAGAATTAGTTAATCACGCATAATAACTTCAGACAGTATAATAATGGTCACATCTCCTGAATGAGCAGATTTATCAAAGTGGTTAAGAAACTCCAGCTGGCAAGCCATGCATAAACGTTTATTGAGGGACTCATGCTAAAAGTGGTTTATAAGGCATTGTGATAATAAGTATTCAACCATGCGACACTGTGTGGTTCTTTCCAACACCCTCGAAACAATTCAGGTGTGGGTGATGGAGCGAGCTACTTTCATGGCGGAGCTCAATTATAGAACATTTTCATTGTGAAGGGAAGGAACCGAATGTCAAAAAATGTGTGTAAGGATGAAAAGAGAAAGAAAATATGTCCCGCCCCGCGGTTGGGAGCAGTACGGTAGGTACCACTAGGTCCAGGGTGATGAGAATTGTTCATAAAAGAAGGCTGAGCGATCATCCGTCTCGGGGGACTTGACTTGAGGGCCATTTCAAAGGCAAAACTGTCCTTCGGGCGGAAATCCTCGAATGTGAAATATTTTTTTAAATTTAAAAATCGGAATTTCAGACAAAATACTCACAGTACATCAGTTATCAAATAATCAGCTTCAATGAAAAAAATGGAGCACATTAAATAAGTGACAAAAGCATCAGCTTGACGATGAAAACCTTTTCCACTATTTCCGCGAAATTAACCCGCTGTTGGCGTTAGCCGAGTTTTTCATGTCTTATAAATGCGATCATTGCAATTTTCCGGATGAAATACAACATTCCATAGCCTGACAGTGCTTCATTTTGCGGCGTTTTGAAGATATGGAGGAAATGGAAATATACGACCACACACAGTTGGCATTGCATTTCAACAAGAACACTAACATATTTGATAGTGAAACATGTACGACAACATCTCTAGCTTCCTTGCCTGTACGATATTTATACTATTTCTCCCTGCTTGCAAAATTTTAGATAGATACTGGTCGATTAAACGTTGCTCTTAGAAATGGTTGGAAATGATGCTATCATATGGTTGTTTCCATCTTCAGCGTGTACGGAACGGCGCAAGAAGAGGGTATCATGTCCCACTTTATCATCGAGAATATTAACAAGTAAATTCTATTCGCTCTACTGCATCGTTTCAAACTAGATTGAGGTCGCGTGGCGTTTATGCGGAAAAACATACGGAAGCAGATAAACTCAAGCTGCCTGCCGATCCCTGGGAGGTGTACCTCTCAGCCAGTTGCAGTATGGTGTTTAGAACGCCAGGTATCTATCGTGGTGCAGGAAAACATTCCAATCAATATAACGACCGACAGAATCAAAGATGGTTACCACTGTAGCGACGTGAATATCAGAAGAACCGATCAATTGTTGGAATTGTTAAGAGAGAATAATACCCAGTCTGTGATCATTACCGAAAACTAATCGACAATGAAAAACTAGGACTCAGCGCGTTGACCTTCGTGTATTAGTATCGACCCTGGAAAATTGAGAGTACAGATTAAGCATGCCAATCTAGTGAGGCACGAAGCTAGCTGTGATTGTGGCCCCGGGATGTGCAATGCAAAAGGGGTAGTTTGACTAAAACAAAAGTAGTCAAAAAACCAAATACATCAAAAGTACACACGGAATGCGACTTTCGAAAATATTTTTCACAGTCGCTACACCACATACACCAAACGCTTCAAATGCCAGCTTTTATCACTTCCTGCATGTATTTGTTCTCCAAATTGTCCATGGTGAAAGTTGTTCGGAAGGGGCAGCTACTAGTGTGAACACATTGCATACTACGATAGTAATCATAACTCAAGTCATTCAGGTAGAGCAGGTATCAGTGTGAACGCATACTGTTGTCTGATAAACTGTTGACAGCCTGAACCAATCGGATGGAGCGCCCACTAGTATGAATGCCTACTGCATTCCCAGACGTTATTCATAGCTTAAGTAAATGAATTTGATGCAGCCACTTGTGTGAACGCATACTGTACCGTGAGACGTTGTTCAAGGCTTGAGTGAACGAGGTTGAAGCAGCCACTAGTGTGAACACATACTGCATACTCAGACCTTCTTTATGGGCCAGGTCAGCGAGGATGTCCTAACGATTCAATTCTCCAAGTAGATCAAAATCAGCAATGGTTGATGATCAATCGAAGTGTATCATATTATGTACAACTCTTCTGTGTGAAATTGGGCGGGAATCGTTTGACGAGTTGGTTCGTGGATTTCCCCATTCCAGATATGACTTTGAAATGGTACTTGGTTAACTGCCACGCTACTACTTTGGCGATAGGCTGAAATTGTTGTATATGTATATAAACTACAACCGGCTTACTCGGACAGGCTTCCAGTATTTTCTGTTTTTACAGTTAAGTAAACTTGAGAAATTTTGAGGTGAAGAGCTAGAGGGTGAGGATGGGCGGGCGATGCATTGGAAAACCTACTGATAACCGCGGATAATGAAATTTAACGGTAGTAGCAGTACGTATGTGAGAAAGCAAACAACAGTCGTCCGCACAGTTACGGGGGTTCTCTTCGCACCATAAAACCTCCTGTACATGTGAGTTGTATGGCTGTCGATTAAATCGAGATAACGACTTAAAGTGCCCCTTGGTGAACGAAAATGGCTCTTAAATTCCAGATAAGAAATGACGTAAAATAACTATACCTTTTGATGAGCCAGGAGTCCTCATGAACTAAGATGACTCACATCTCAAGGCATGATGACAATGCGTG
The DNA here is from genome assembly GCA_013368495.1 of Paragonimus heterotremus. NCBI lineage: Eukaryota > Metazoa > Platyhelminthes > Trematoda > Plagiorchiida > Troglotrematidae > Paragonimus > Paragonimus heterotremus. The sequence continues at coordinate 22,692 of LUCH01002341.1, forward strand.
TTTAGACAACCCGGGAACATCTACAGTAAAACCTGGTTGTCTAGAAATCAAACGGGCACAAGATGATAAATAAGGTTACGTACAGGTAGATCTGGATGAATTCTGACGTTGGTGAAAATAGTGATCTGTGGTTGTCAGCAAAAGAGGTGTCAGTGCCGAGTTCTTTTGATAAGTCGTGGCTACAATGACACAAGGAACGCTGCTAACAGTCATTGCAAGACACGAGGTGGCATACGAAATGCGATAATTGCTCATGACACAATGAGAGGTCTGTGACAGAATTTGGGAAACGAAGGTAGACATTAACCACAAACGTCGGGGTGATGTTGCACATATCTTTGGTCCACATAGCATTTGCATCATACCACACTGAAGACCCACGATCAGAGAATCGTGGAGCACCAACAGTGATAATTGGTGGACCAAGAGTTGGACAGTAACATGGTTGAAAATCGCAGATATGCTCCTGATGTTGGCGACAATGTCGACCAACATTAACGGGAAACGGAATTCTGTTTGTCACGTCCGCTGGATAAATTATGGCTGCACTAGTGCTGCTCATAAGGCTTTTGGGCTTACCAAAAGGTATAACCAGCTATAAGCACATGTACGCAACATCAAAGGGAAGAAGACTAGTGGACACAATCGTGTTCACTAAGGTTGAGGCTAAATTTCTCCTTCAGTGTTGAAAGAAGTAGCAAACTATGGCTTTGGAAACGTCGAATTCTGCCAGGATCATAAACGACTGTTTTGTTCTGTAGTTACAACTAAAATAATAGGGTCCGTCCCATAGTTCCTGTGTCCCTTTAATTGCATCAACTTCGTGCTCTTCTATTTGCCATTGAGTGCACACCTTCCTTCAATTAGGTGGCGCATTTTACTTTGTACCCTGACATCAAACATATACACTCGGATAATAGGAGAGAAATCGTGTTTTTCGTTGTCATAGTTGAAGTCTTTTGGTTTCACCTTACTCCTTCGTAGTGATAACTCTGCCTTTACCACACGCGCGGCGAGGTTTTAATTGTCTCGGGGATGAGATATCCATGCAGACCTGAAGCGTTCATCAAATACTTCGGTTAACACCACGGCCGAAGGACATAAAAAATGTGTTTCACTCCCAAGACCTAAGCAAGATGATAAACGCATTCCGGTAACGAAGTTAAGTTGGCGACGGTCGACGTTTTAAATGTGGTTGACTACATTGTGGTCACTTCTCGGAAACTGTTCCAAAATGGATACATTGGCGAAGGAGATACCTGGTGTAAAAATGGGACCGGCAATGTGGCTTGCTCCAGTAGGTGATAAACCATGTTGGCCCCATCCATTTAGTTGAGCGCGCGAGAGAAACCCTGTTCGGAAAGTGAAAGAAGTTCAAGGGAGATCATACAGGTTAAAAATTTCTTCAATCAGTTTGTACTGTGACACATGGTTCAGCCCATTAATAAGGTTAGTCATGGCGTTGGGAGTGATTTCGTGTGGGTTGTAAACACACCAGTCAGCTGACAGTAACAATCACAAGGGGTCGTCGGTTATACTGAGAAAAGGCTCATAAGGAGCAGTTGCATAATATAGTTCCACTCGGCAAGTTGGACTTTCTCCACCACATCCTGTGCCGTAATTTTCACGGGATAAACCATAACCTATAAAATTCAGTTGTCTGAAATTTGAGGGATACGTGAAGCTTCTGTGATCAGAATAATATGAGGGTTATATAAGAAGATAAAAGGTCTAGAAAATGGTGAGCGTGCATTAAGAAGCAACAAATTTGGTAGCTATTTCTTATCCGACGTCATTTTTAGGCCCTCGAAAAATCCAAAACAGCAGGGTCTTTTTGGTTAGAAGTTTATAGTGGCGTCATTAGGTCTAATTTACTTATAGTGTGCTCATTAATAGCTGATAGAATGTTACCTGTGTCTAAGTCCATGATACGAAGTTTTGGAAAATTGCCGACTGGGTAGGGTGAAATAGTGGAGTTATGAGGGTTGAACTTGGAGTACTAGGTTTGGACGGCACGTGATTCACAAAAAGGGTAAAGCTGAAGTAAATTCGTCATGCTCACAGGTAAGCTGTCTACATAGAGATCAAGGGCTGCCTTTCGATGAGCATTCATATTGTGGGGGTATTCATACCGAAAGGGGAAATGCATGTAGGGCCTACAGCTCTGGGATTAACAATATGATTCTGGTCGAGCCTTGTGCTGAAAAGTTGCTGCCTGCCGGGACGAAGTCAAAGGCAGACCTTGTGACACAAAATAAATCTCGGCTTATTGAAAGTCTGTTGATTACTTAATAGACAAGATACAGCAGTGAAATGAAGAATTACAGTCGTTGTCGACACCTTGGCTTCCTTATTGCTCCACCCAGTTCCGATTGTTGTTCGGTTGCCTCAATGCGCGACGCGCATTGTAACAAAATTCGATGTTTAGGCAACGTGTCGTCTTAACTGGTCACCAAACTGGCATGTCCGTCCACTCGCGTTGCCGATAATGTTTGGCTTTGTCCTTCCGTGAATCGCCGGTTGGCTTCGCATCAGTGCATTTGCCCAACCCAGTCCTTTTACCGCTTGCAACAGAAAATGTGTCAAGTGGGTGGATGCCACGGTTATGAAAACGGCTAGAATATGGAGGTTGTAATAGACACGGCCTTCAGTTCGCTGACTGTGCCATTCATTCATTAAGGTTGTTTTTATTTTAGGATGCCAGAGAAATACACTTCAGTCACTTGCCAGGTAATGAGTTGAAGAGGGCTTGTTGCCAAAGGCACCCCACCGATGGTCTATAGTTGGCTCCCTCGGGAATGGTCCAACGCTAAAACACAGGTGAACAGGCGGAGTCTTGCCTTTTTTGTTTTTTCGCGCTGATAAGTTGACAGCTCGGTGTCTTTTTTGGATCACCTGGAGCACACTTATCTACTTGCTCTAGTCTGCTAGTTAATTCCCTGAGCCAGGTTGTCCCCACGTTAAGCGTGCCATTGGAACCCTTAAGACCCACTGCTAGATGAACCAAGTCAACGATTTTGTTGTCCGATTTTGTCGAAGGAATTGCTGGCACACCCTGGTGTGATGCAGCAGGATGAAGTTACACGATCGCTGGGACCAAATCCAGCGCTCTTGAAGATCATCGTATCCCATGAGGACTTTTGCGAAAACACAAGCTTGTAAACGGGGCTATTGCCGACTTGGTTTCGAGAAGGGCTCTGTCTTGCGCAGTTCTTATTTGCTTTAACGATGTTTTAGATTTGCCAAGATCTTGACGCTCAATGAAATGTTCTGCATTCATTTTGAATGAGCAGAAGGTGAGGTTTTGGTGATTCTCCTGCAAAGACGCATTCGTGTGTATGACGAAGGATCCATGTTTACAGTTTTCGAGGGTGCCTTTCCGAAAGGTCCAACGCAGCGCATGTGGTGCATTAAATACACTGGCATATTTTAAGCAACACACCCGTTTCGTGATTTCTGTTGCAATCAAGACAGTGAACATACCTGCACCACGGTTTTTATCCATATTTCGACTCCCAAGCACTTCAGTTATGTATGATAAAGCGATAGTTTTTTCCTTTAGGGAATCAAATGCAGCATAGTTTGCCTTTAGTTGGAAACGTACAGCTTTCAGTTTAGTCATTTTATCGAACAAGCCGGCCATTAAGTTGTCCACAGGGAGTAGAGCGGTGCTTAGTTTAAAGAACGCTAGCGCCCTCCCAATACACATCAGGAATTCATTAAGGAAGAATTGTGTCACTTTCGGGATGACATACGCTCGGTATTTGATTGGTGGTACATGAAATGAATCAAATCAAGTTTGGGGTGAATTATGCCTGCAGTCTTATGATCACTGACGAGTCAATATGGTCGGACCTGGGAAAAATGTTCTGAGGGTGATTTCTTTATTATAATTTGTCTACGTAACTGGAGTTATATAAACGCCTCGAACGACATTTCTCACACATAAGAAACCACCTAGTGTATACATAAGTGATTTTGTGTTCAGCTTAACCGCAACACCCATCGTGTCCTATTTCATCATATTCTGATCTGATCTTATTTCTGTTGTGGGGTTTCTCCAATCGCTATCATTTGGTTGCCTTATTTAAATGTCTGACAATCAACAGTCCGAACAAAGCGTGAGTTCAGTTGGGTTTGGAAGTGCTAGTCAGTTGTTCTACCACGTATCGTCGCGTTCGCCGTGCTGTGGAAAATTTCCACGACAATATTTTCATCGCTGGAAGGGAGTTTGCTGAGTGCATGGCGCCTAGTCTGATAAGTGTTCGTAAGTGCTTTCTCTACGTAATCGACAACATTAGATGTTCTAAAGCGATCAGATCAGCCTGGAGTCTTTGCAACATAACCCTGAGGTTGAGGATGTATGGTGAGTTTTGTCAATCAGTCTTATCGACCGGCTTCGCGAATGAGTCGTTTCAATTAATATTCCCAAAGCTCACGTCAGCCTGCCGTTACAAATTTTGGGATACCGGTTACCTGAACTACCGGCGGATGAAAGAACATTGATGGAATCTCAGCGGACGTCGTTGATATTCAGTGTTCACTCGACTGCATGTGCACATTTCGGTTTGGTTGGCGGTATTACACACGCGGCGGCGAATTGTCGTGTACGAGACGTCAGTGTCACTGCAATGTACCTGAATGTTGGTGGCTTGTCGCCGACTAAGTAGGGAGAGCACACATTTTGGCCTATCTTATGCCACATGTATGAGCCACTTGTGTCCCGATCTCCAACTGTCGATGTCCACGGCGGAAACGGCAAACCATATGACATCAACTCTTACTTTCTTGACGCTGTCAATGAAATGTCTGGTGTGTTATGCGACGATATGCTGTTTATGGGGGCAAACGTGAACGTCAGCTTGAGGGTTATTGTCATATTAGTAATCGTGTGCCATCAACAGTAAGCTCTACATGTTGAACCAACGGAAAACATAACACCTAACCCAGTAGAGGTGGAAATTATAAGGTCGTATTTACAAGCTGTAACGTTATTCTTATGTGCGTGAACTAATGAGTCGCTGGTCGTTGAAGGCGCAACCAATCACACGTAGATTGAATCCTAACATGAGCGTGAGACACACAGATGTCCTTGACGCGTGTGCAACTTCAGCAAACCGCTGGCTCAAACGCTTGTTGAATGAATATGTAGACGCACTGCTTATTAGGTCTGTTAAAAATGTGAATGTGTACTTCGATCACAAGGTTACCTCTATTTTAAACGGCGCGGATGCTTCTCTCCGCGTATTACGCTCAGTGATCGCCTTTATTTTGCTCCCTTTCCTACTGGTATGACATACTGCTTTCTAATAGACTACGTGCATTCTGTATACTTGGGCGTTACCAGTCGGTTGAACAGCAGCTGGACTTCGGGGTCCATACTATTGAATGCTAGTAACAGTTTCCAAACCCTCAATTAAATCAATGCCAGAAGGCTGCAGTGTCAAACAGGCTGGACTTGTGGTTTTCTCCGTAAATGCTCTGAGTTATTGGATTTAGGCAGTGGAAGACCGCCGATTGTAGGCAGCTTTTGCTTTATCTAGGCCATGTGGTCTTGGTGGCATTCTAAACGACGTAAATCACGAAAAATCATCAGATGTTTCTGTAGCTAGTTGTGTGTTTTGTCATCCCTCTTCCCACCTTACCTACGAAGACATTTTTGGGCAGTTGATCAGTGTGTTCATATACAAACTTCCACGTTTGTATGATCAGTATGAGATGACGTATAATTTATATCCATAGTTCATCTTGCTGACAATGTTCTAAAACACGGCACTCAACCAATTCTCAGTACTTCCATCAGAATCTTTCACGTACCAGCCAATGTCAATGATTTACGGTCCTACCATAACTATTAGTCAAATTTCTAAGCGGTGGTCTGAATGCAAGTCCCTATCCGCTGTAAGTGGTTGTCCTACCTTGCATGCAGATATCGATATGCCAGTAAACATCCCAGCAGCTGGTCACCGCCCACATTTTTGGGAAAAAAATATTTTCTTCACAAATACTACTATCAATAATGTTGTCGTAATTAGTAACTTCCTCTGTCGTATTGTGCATATATCTCGCCCTGATACTCCGGATTGTACGGTTCAAATTAACCCCTTTCTTAAACTCGCTGAATCTTTGTTTACTCACAGTCTGCTGCCGCAGCGTCTTTAACATTTATAATGAGCAGGCTCAGCAAAGAAACTTTCACGTCGCACGTATCACAAAAATGGCAGATTGCTTTTCTACCAGATGCGCACTTTTTGTATGCCTATTCTAACACTCCCGTGAATAAATGTCTACCCAGTATTTTCTCCTTACTGTAAACCAGGATTGTTGGTAAATGAGGCGTTGCTGTTTCAAATGCGTTCCGTCGTAGTTTTTGACTGCCAGAGTGAAGAGGCTCGTACTGTCCTCGTCTATAGAAAGCACCGTCTCATCCTGCCTCTCATCTACATGTGTCGAATTCTTTCCAACTTGAGAGTGATTATTAACTCTACAGCCACACGATTGAAACAAGTCATATTGAATTGTCTTTTAAGGCCTAATGATTGACCTGATGCGGCTTTCGATATCATCCTAGGAAAAAGCTCGGTTTCCACGTCCTCGTTCGTAACAAATTTTTGATAGTGCATTTACATTTATCGTGTTTTGTTTGCTTGTTATTGAGTCGCACCCGTTTTTCTTGCAGGGCAATGAAGTGTCGTGATGTTCCGATCGTTTAACTCTGTCATGTTAAATCTATTTTACGGCGTACTGGAATAATTTGCATCGGTTGAGGACTACTTTGTTGATTCTACATCGGGTGATGACTTTTCGCACTACAAAATTAGGACAGTTCAGAGTTGTGTGTTACGGAAACGTAATTCATCCTAAATAGACACTGGGATTTGTGATTGTAGGGCACACTAGGTTTTTGCGCAATATATAACGGTTTCTGCTAGCAGGAGGCCGCCAGTTTATTTTCACCACATATAACGGCGGTCTCTTCGGAAGATGAAGCGCAAATTCTAAGTCCCCAACCTTTTCACTGAGGACGATCAAAATTGACTTAAGAGCAAGAACTAGTGGTTTTAACACTAGCTGATCTCGTATGACGATTAGTTCTGTCCACAATAACTTGTAAAATTACGACTGTCTTTAGTGAGGCGAGAACGAAATCGAAAGGTAAGTAAAAGAATATGTGAACAATTACAAATTCGAAACAGTTCGTTTCCTTCAGATGTTTGAGTAGCACCGTTGGAACTCGAAAACTGGTTGACACAAGCATTTCTTATTGACTCATCAGTCAATAGTGGTAGAAAGTTTTCCTTTTTGAAGGCACGTTTTCTAACTCCCAATGCCTGCATACACTAATCATAAATATAGTTTCACTCTATACAGAGGCTCATACATCCCTGCACAACATAATCAGTAGTGCGATACTCCAGCCTTTGAGTGCAACCCTTCCCTGACTGGCTTTTTCGCTCCAGCCTATATGATGTTATTAAACCTCTCAATTGCACTGTTTTAATCCGCAGAGTTTACTAGATCAAAAGAGCACGTAAACCTGAGCGGCGAACCAAAAGAACAGAAAAAGGTCAGGCGGACGTACAACGAAGCAAACATACCGATTTCAGTCTGAATAGCAAACTTACGATTGGGTAAGACCTAACAAGCCAACGAGAAGGCACCCAGAAGACAGTGACGTTACTATTTGGTTACTATTGAATTGACCAAACTAAAAGGCCCAAAACACGATTAATGTTGTGGCTTTGATGAAGGTCGCAAATGTAGTAGATTGGCCTATTAGAGAACGCGTTGCAATGGAGTTACATTGGACAGGCACGGCACAGAACATCTTGAGTGATCCGCTGTGTCGATTGTCCCGACTGGTTAACTGATTATTCTCCCATGTTATTGCCTGGATAGCAGTGAAGACTGTAGTATCGACACATCCCGATATCCCTATTATGAATCTGTAACCGTCCACACCAGCATCCTCTACCTCGTTGAGAATGAAAAAATTACCAAGGTACGCACAGTTCAAATGCTTGAGGGATATCGCGCAACTAAAGGTTATGAAATACCTGGTTGACTTATTAGCCCAGATTTGTTCTTTCTGAGGGTCGAACGCAAGACGGATGACGTGAATTGAATTGTAAAACCGATTAGAGGACTGATTAACACTCCCTAGTAGCTTTTTCCCCTCAGTGGCCTTCCTTTACATCAACTAAATGTGAAAGCTCGCAAACATTTGATAGAAACAGTTTGGCCCACATTGTCCCGCACAGATTAGTGGAAGCATGAACTGAAGTGTCAGTGGAAGTGTTTGCAATCACAAAAATAACAGTTGGTCGTTAATTGTTGGTGTTTCCTGAAAACTTCAGATCCCATGGTTTGGATATTCCTTTCCACTCTACATATGTATTTTAGCGTTGTGGTCAGTTGGGCTGACAACACCCGCTCAAATACCCCTAAACCTGAGAAAGCCACCAGGTAGTCGCAGTCTAATGGCAGCGGGGTGAGATTACCAGCATCAGCAACATAATTACTGAGCACGCCGTATTAGCCGGCGATATCCGTGACCTTTTTCCTTCGGCACCACATAATCGTTTTCATCTAAGTCGAAATGTCTTTCTCCGTCATCCCAGCTACAAAATCTCCCCGGGATTTCTGACCGCAAAACACTAAATATTCCATCGCAATTGCTGTAAGTTCTGTGACTTCATTTGACCAGATGCAGTATGAACTCGAATTCCTCCTTGAGCACAGGAATGGATGCTGAACCGAGATGTGCCGTTGAAAGTTTTACTAAACCACATCCTGCTCAGTGCTGTGAATCTTACACTAAAGCATATTGGGGGTTCATAAGAGCAGTCAATCCGACCCGCAGTGGGACAGAAAGCCGCAGGTTTGAGCACCTAGTCCTTTTGGACATTTATGCAGCCAATTAAATATGTGATAGCCGTAACTAAAAGATGACGAGTGCTTCATCCGTTAAATGTGTATCATTTCATATCCAGTATTCTTCGTTCCCCTATGCCCAGCCACAGCTTTTCTTTGCTTAGGTTATTATTCCTAAGTTTGGTTACGATGTACAAAGTAGAACATTGGCTCCTTCGGAAAAGCATGGCACGCTCGCAACACGCACGGAAATGGGAATTTATCGTTTTAACTTTCCAGACCACCTGAGAATGCTGAAGCAATCCACATAAGCATGGAAGAGATTGAGGGATCTCGATGATGTATATAGGACTACACTTCATGCTGATGTGGAGTGCTTGGAATATGGTGTGATCAAAACATGATCAGCTGCTGGTTAACAGTTGATAGAAGGAAACAAGGTTGATTGTTCGTTTTGAATTTTAACAATCGGGCAATCGGTGAAGTGAAAGATTATGAAGGCGTGAGGCATAGAGTAATTTGGGCAATAACTTGATAGATCTGTGGATAACCTGTTCGCTACCTTGTGCCAGGCTTTTATCCGAGTTCGTCGCTCCGTATAGCTGGGATAAATGCACCAGTTTCCCATAGTCCAGGTCACAAAGTGTGACGAATCCACGGATACCGTCAACCCAGTATCAGGGCATCTTCTTCAGTTCCGGACTCAAAAATGAAGTGTCCCAGTGAAACGAAGTGCTGTAACAATACAGAAACTGTTGCGCATGTCATTTAAGCTTTCCGCTAATGTTCTCTCCCTTATTATCTATTTCAGGTCGCCCACCCACCTATTATTCGACGTGTTCCACACGACCTGAACGCCCCTAGAACTCTGACATTCGATTCCCCTGGACTTGCTTGTTTGAACGATTTGTGGTTGGTTGTCGGGACTTTGGTTTTCGTGTGACTATTGCCGTTGTGCGGATCGCCGCCTCGTCTCTGTTACATCAATATACCGGTTGTGATTGTTTTCTACGTCTTTTCTCTGGTTTTGGATTACATCGAAACCGTCTGTGATCATTATCCTGTGTGTACATTTGTTGTTCTGTTACAGTGCTTTTGATTAAATACCGCGCTCTAAAGCCAGGAAATTCAAACAAAAATGTCATAGCGCAAAAAGCAACAGAAGAACAAATGGTAGTCGGTGGCTTTCAACACGGTAGTAATTCCGGTACATGAAAAATGTGGATGAGATTTCTTTACTACAAATAATTGATTGAAATTTGATTAACTGCGTCAAAACTGCAAATGACGCCCAAATGACCTAGCCACTATTACCAAATTATTATGAATCTCAGTGGAAGGTTTTATATAAAATCAACATATATCAGGGCCGCTAAGGTACAGTGAAAGTTATCATGAATCATTAAGTTTGATAGGACAATTGGGTTTTATGCGATGTGCGCATTCTAACAGACGATGTTGATACGTTCTTGTGCATTAAATCATCTCCTTGTAATGCGAATGGCGAGGATGATAAACAAACATCAGACTTTGAAGCAGAGAAGAAAATCAAGTCACTTTTGGAAAGGAAATCGAAAGCTACCAGTTTCACGGCATTGTGTAATCTTAGTGAATATAAATCTTGTTGCGTTCGCACAGTCACAGTGAATGGAAGGGATTCATTTGCCATCAGACTGGTACCTTCTGGTGTGATTGGAAACAAACATTTACTTATTGCATCGACTGATGAAAACGAAATCACTACCTGGCTTGCAATATGCAAGGCCAGTATTGGAAAAAAATCCAAGAATATGCAGCAGAATCGAGACAACTTCAGTACAGTTGGAACCTTAAGCAAAGCCGACAGCTTTGTTTCTTTGAAACCGGTTAACAATTGTTTCGACGGGGATTTAAATGAAGGCCTTCTAGACAACGAAGTATACGAGGCCTATTCATCAGGTATTCCTTTTACAATGTTATTCTTGCTCATAACAAAGCCTAAACTTATTCATAAAGGTATTAGGCACACGAAGTTTTGTCTTATATTATTGTATGTGCATAATTTTGTGAACCTTAAGGTTGTCTTTGACGCGAAAAGCTTATTCCACGAGAGAATATGAAAGAACAGTAACAGTTAAATCTTTCTTTAGTGGATATCCATAACGGTCAGAAATATACAGCCAGGTCAAATCAGGTCGTAAGACATATGACGATGATCAGTAGGTGTCAAGTGTTTTCCACTTTTGAGCTATGCGGATCCCATTGCACTGCAGCTTTGGCGAAGACAAAGATGGATATTTTAGGAGACTATGAGAAAATGACCAGAGGAGCTGCTGCTTATTATGAAATGCTTATCACCCTGATACACAGGATCATTGCCACAGCCGGTGCTACCTAGCTTATTCCAGACTCTGATTGTCTGGTCACCGTCTGAAGTCCAAGAATAGGAGAGAAAAACAAGATATTTTACAAGCAGAGAAAAACATAAGGACCTGAAAATTTAAAGAACGACAATAGAAGAGGAGGATGAAATTTACAACCTAATTCCCAAGCTGTCAGATTAACTCAGAAAACACCATCAGTCAACATTTATATAGCGTGTGCTTGAGATCATTTGCTGTTGTGGCTAGTACCTGCCCCAGTGTCAACTTATTCCAAGAGTTTATAACTCAACTGGACTTAAGGTGAGCTCAAAAGTTTTTGTTGCAACCTGGCTTTATGAGTTTCCAATCATGACATTGAGGCGCCGGATTGCCGTTGTGGGTAAAATGCTGTTGAACACCATCAGTCAAACCACCAAGTATTCTAAAGATTACAAACAAGTTCTTACTTCTAAGTCTTCTGTCAATGAAAGAGTGAACCCACATATCTACATTTGATTTGATACTGTACATCCTTATGTTTAACAAATAACTTTGTAAGTCAGTGTTGTAGTTGCTGTAACACGTTTGCATTCCTAACAAGATATTGTCTTCAGGCTTGCGCACACTATTCAAGATGCGGCCACACATGCGCATTGAATGGATGTACCAAAATTACTGTTTCCCAAGAAGCCAGTCTTTTTAAACAAAAACAGAATCCTGTTGGTCTTTCGGGTAACAGCTTTGGTTTAGGCAGTAAGTCTGAAATCCACCGTCAATCGTACCCCAAATATCCCACGTTTGATGTTCGCTGGACCATCATGGCAGTTGCTGGCTTTTCCATATGCGTAGATGGAGAGTGTACCTCTGCCTCTAACAAACTTTAGTAGTTGGTCACGTGCAGTGATGGTTTTCGCGCTATTGTCTACTCTGCTCAGACAAGTAATTCGTATGCGATATCGTGATATTTGCAAGACCAGCGTAGTGCAAAATAGTTTGTATGAATCGAGAGCAGAAAAACTCTTGAAAAAACCTTTCCAGAACTACACTTTTCAAACAGCTAAACTTTAATAGACGCCTTCCAAATGGAAACAAAGTTTTGATCCCAGAGTTACGTCCTTATTTAGCTTGAAACCCCTGAGAATGGACTGAAAGCTTCTAGCCTCTTTAGAAAAGGCCTGCTTTTTACTGATTCAAAAAACTTCATAAATTCCAAACAGCAGAAGTCTACCTGTTCCTCATAACTAAACTCATTGTGATTTCACAGCTGTTGGACGGGTTATTAACAGAACTATGCCGGTGAAGTGTTGCTCACCCATGCTTGGTTAGTTGATCCGCAATTTTCCCTCGAGGTAATTACGAAGTAATTACAGTCATATTATGATAGCATTGAGATCAGCAAGCCTGTAATTCGAGAGATTCTCTCTGTTTCACGCCCATATATGAAGGTGACGGCAGCTTCCTTTGAATTGTCAAGTCTTATGACACTTTCTAATAAGGCCCAAAACAAGAGGACTGGAAGATTTACTAAGGCGTCGGCTGGTGGCTTCAACAACACTGAATGTATATCATCTGGTCACGCCTACTTGTGAATACACAGTTTAGTTGGCCTATCTTTCTTCCGGTAATGTAGACATCTGTCACTCTAGGAAGGTCTGTATTAGTAGGCAGTTCCAATGTATGCAGTATGCACTTTCTCAAAGGAATAGAAAGACCCTCAACTTCTACCTTGTTTTTATCAGAATTGCAGCCTCAATCGCTTTAACCACAGCGTACGGGAAGTTGTACTCTTCCCTCAAATTCATTGCAACTATAAAACGCCTTAGGCTTTGTCCTTTCCTCCTCTGCCACCTATGTTCGTGACTTAGTCAATACTCCTTTGCAATGCGGCTGTTCTTTGGGTTCTCTGTATCCTGGGTAACGATAACATCCATCTGTAAGTTGGAACCGTTTGGTCTTGACCCTACTTGCTTCCTTTACCCGTCATAGAGGTATATCCGGTCGTCCCAATCTACGCGCCAACGTACATGAGTCAGCTAACCTCAAAAAGCCACTTATGATTAGATTCCACAGGTGTTTTATAACGACAACTTCTTCAAAACCCAACTCCGTTAGGTTTTCCTTAAATCTTAAGTTACTTAGCATTATTCTGCGGTAAAATTCTAATAACTCATTTAGAGGCTCAAACTCATCGTCTGCAAACGTCAATAGCAAAGTTCCGCGATTACTCTGATCCCACTTTGTATTCATCTTTAAGTCAGTCACATCGTTAACCCCGAATGAACTCTTGTGTGCAAATTCCTGTGTCCAGTAGATATCCTCAGCAACAAAACCATCGAGATAGAAAACTCTGATCATATTGTTAGCGGACTCTGTAAAAAACTCTAGCAACTTGACATGCTCCTTTGCTGTTTTCAGTGTGCTGCCGTACGTACATATCAATAGCATAATCGTTTGCGCTGCGGTTATAAGATGGACAGTTACCAGAAGGTTAGGCGTAATTATTTGTCCACCAGATTTTTGCTTGAATCGTTGTGTTGATAACAGTAAAATACCCACCCCAAGTCTTCCATCTTAACGATCAGTGGGCTAAATACAATATTCTAGAGGCTATATGCACAAAGCGCCCACTTCTAACCATAATTACAATTATGAAACCATTTCACACAGTTTCAGCTCAAAACTCTCCTTACTTATTTTTCATGCTACACACATTGGCGTAGGCTACTAGCAGCTGACTCCCTTTACATAGTGTTGACCATTACGTTGACCTCAAAAGCAAAAGCATTTGGACGCTATGCCTGTATACCTGTTCCTTTCCTTGAGACACCTACTTTCTTAGTTTGAGGTTTATTTCAACATTGCAAAACCCCGTGAATGTTGTGCTTAGAGATGTGCTGATTCTGTTCTTTTTGATAATATGTTCCCTCTTTGCATCATAAGAAAGTGACACTACCTAGCTTTTGGGTTTCCTAGACTCGTCCATCACTCCGTGCGCTTTGAACTGATTCAAGGATGGCTTATCAATAAACAAACACAGCTAAACCGTGCTGCTGCAAGGCCCACCTATCGTCGGCCTAAAAGCTTTTGTTTTGTCCCTCCTTATTCTATACAGTCATGGTAGTTAGCGTAATTTTTCCTCTTGTGATAGTGTAAAATCTTTCCGTTGCTGCCAAAAAGTTGTCCCTGTTATTTGAATTTGCAAACTTCACCACCAAACAAAGACGAGACAATGTGGATTGGAGAACGCCATCCAACTTAGTTTAGGATGTCTTATTTTATGGCCACTTTTTGTGCTGTTATAAATAAAGCGATAAAAACTGAACATTTTGAGAATGTATAAGGAATCAGCAAAAGTGGTGCTAGCTGCGAATAAGTAGTCCTAGTGTGCAGATACAATCGTTTGTACAAGGCTCTCGGGTTTAGTTCTAAGTCTACAAGCTTAAACTAAGTGTTTGATGACTATAAAAAGCTAGTAAATCATCCGCGCTAATCGAGCTGTACATTTATTCAACTTTTTCAGTTTACTAGTTACATACCAAATAGAATGTGGCTTTTTTAAATGGCGTCTTAGCCACAATTAGCGCCCAGTATGATATCTGATTTTTTTTATTTTATTTACGTGCTGTGCTGTGCACAACCGGAATTAGTGGAAGTTGGGAAGGACTGACTTGTATCCGTGTAACACGACTACTTAAAATGATTAATATGAAAACCATCGTTTTATTAGAATTCTTCGAAAAAGTTTCCATGTGCTGACTTCAGCTGTAGCCTATATAACACCTCGTTTCAGAAGGTTGTAATCACAGCATGCTGGAGCGCGGTATTTTTCTTTTCGAATGATGTGTTGGGCCATAGCATGTTTCAATGTAAGCCACGCTCGTTTCTCATTCTCTAATTGAGCGCATGAGCAATGAATACATAATATGTTGCGGGTTTTGCAAAGTTACTAGTTTTACAAGTCGGATAGAGATCTTTAGCTACAACAAATAGATGTCCACGTCCAATGTCTTATAAAGTTAATCAAACTTTGAGTAGTTGAGTGCATATTAATTTCACTAAAAGCCACAGTATTTATGTCGTCCCTAACATAGACGTTGTAAATAATAACTATCGTGTCCCTCACGGAATTCCTGAAAATATCTTGAAACGGTTAGTGTGAAACCATTCACAGTGAATAGGTGAAACCTACCCAAAATAAGATCACAACATTTAATATTTAATCAAAAATAGGCCTTACTAAAGGACAAGCATGATCACCAGAATGTACGACTGGCAGTTTGTGTAACGCTTCATTCCGTGGCAAACTTTATATCAATTCCTGACCACTAGCACGACTTCACCAGCCCAGTTTCCACGTGTGCTCAGAACATAACTGATTCAAAGCCGCCATCTCAGTAGCGAGTTGACTCACGTTGTGGTTGGTGAACTTGATAGTTTTGTCATGAACAACAACTATACCTACGTCCAAGTTGATAATACAGCCACAATTTGTAAAAGTAAACATGCTGATATCTTTAATTAAAGCAAGTAAATAAACTCGTAAAAATGCCAATATACAATGTTTAGAATTCAGGTGAAAACGGCCGTAAGGATATTTGATTTGCACAGTTCATGCTATTACCTGTGCACAATAGATAATTGACAGGCACTCAGAATAATTTTGTCTCATTACACTGTGATTAATTGTAGTATAAATAATGGTCTGGTAGGTCGTTAAGTGAATTTAAGTAGTCATGCTCGAAACATGACCAAATGCGGCTTTTTGCATTCCATTAAGTTGCCACTTTTTTGTAGTCAGTATAAATGTAGCATATTCAACCGTAAACAGTTTTCGCTTGATAAAACTTCCTTGACATTTTTGTGCTTACGAAGATTAATTAAACTATCTTGGTGATACATTCGAAATAAAAATTAAGCTTAGCATAAAAAAAGCCAACAAGTCACCGTTAGTTTGAAAGTAACGAAGTAGAATATAAAGGTGTCCCTCAGGTTGAACAATCTAGTGAATAATATTCAAATTAACCCCTTGGGAAAAATCGTGAAAACACTGGTATAACCTGGAAATTGATGAAACACATTACTGTCATGCATCTGAAAATGGTCTTACTTTTCTGATACATTCCAGAACAAAGCAATTAGAAAGGCAGTTGGCAAAGTTAAATCGGACCATCTTATCTTATGTCGACTGACTTTCGTAAACGTCTACAAGTTTGTACAAAAATCAGCATGTTTCTTCCTTAATTGTATCAGTTGATGATCATTGGGCGTAGATAGTGCAACTAATTACAAGGTCTGTGAATAGTAATATTATTCCGTTTCACCTACACCTCGATAGTACTTTTCTGTATATCATTCACTAACATTCTTATGCTAGCCAGCGACGTAGTCAAACCAAAAAAAAGAAAGTGCTATTTAGAACCAAGCAACGTATAACTACGTTATTTTTGACCGGGATTTGTTTTGAAGTGCCTGCAAATAGGCAACGACCGAACCAATGTTGTAAAACGCTTTAATATCAGATGACAAAATCGGAGCATAGCCCCCTGTTTGGTTCTAGCGTAATACAACGTAACAGTTGCGAATATAGTCAAAGACAATGATCAGTACAAATTTCAGGAGTATCTTGAAAAGACTGATTTACGAAGCTGATTATATTCGATGTTGGTCTTCTACAGACGGTTTAAGTGATAGCAAGCGAAATGATGCAGCTGGTGAAGAAAATATCGACTGATGCATGAACAGAATTTGTTCAAGCAGTCTAACGCACAGTTTTAAAATAAACCGACCGCTGTGAACAATGAAAATCCAAATGAGCTTTTGGTTTTTTTAATTTGACGGAGTATCTCATTTTTATGATTACATACCATACTGTTGAAATGAGTAACAAACCATTCAAAATACAAACAACTTACCTCTTCAGAAGACAAGATTCCCGCGTTGTTGGAAGAAGCTGGTGACTGGGTGAGGCTTCATTTAAATCAACCGGAATGCTATTTACGTTTGACCGAGGAGCGACTAGAGGTACTGGATGCTATCACAGAGAAACCTGTCCAGTGGTTTCCATATTTACTTATTCGTCGGTAAGTTGGCTTATACTTTATTGTTGTATTGCATACCAGTTGTTCTATGGAAATTTTAGGACACAGGCAGTAACAAATTTATCAATCAGCTGGATTATGTATGTTTGGTGTGAATGAACAGTGAGGGATTTTTAAGTAAACGGCAGTTACAAAGTCTGAATCTTAGAACCTTCAAGTCAGTAAACATTCAGTAAATTTTTTTTCGCATCAAGTTATCAGTGAGATTTTCATAAACCAGCCCTGTAAAAGTGAGCCCAAATATTAGCCAACCAACTGAAATGATTGGAATAATGTAGATAGACGCCTATTTTTGAAAAATGTTCCCGGTTATGTTATGTTATGGACGGACGAAAGTTAGGTCTCCTCAGGTAGCCCTGTAACAGTGCTAATCATCTAATTCCAAATGATTTATGAATAAGAAATAGTTTATTCATTCTATGAGAAATAATTCAGTGGATTGATAAGTTTCGGCAGTTCATCACACGTAATAATTGTTTGCGTCCTAACTAAAAACAGCTCTCCACAATGTTAGAAACAAAATAAATCAATATGATGCATGCTATGAGTTAAGTCGAGACAATTTATTCATTTCTATGAAAGATTAGATTGTGAAAAAATTTAATTAGTGTGTGCTACTAATATCGCCGATTCTACTAATACCAATCTGGTTTGAAGTACTTTATCGATTTGGGATTCCATCATATTATACTTTCTCAGTTTAATATTATTTCTTCCCAACACGATTGAACGACTACAACGAAAAGTAGTCCATGCAAGAACATTGATTAGAAAATCTGAGTGAACTGGAAGCTCGCCCCAGTAATTTTGCAAGAAAATGATTCCATGTGAAGGCAATCTAGAAGACGGTCAATGTCATACTGACCAAGTTAGCTAAGCAAACTCAGACACTAAGTTGAATTGAAAAAAAGTAAACGACATTTCTCTGAAGATATGAAAACATTTTAACATAAACCATGAGTTTTATATTGTTCAATATTTGTGGACATCCGGAGAATCATAAATATTCATTCGTTAAATCTAGCCCCTAGAAACTCGTTTTCGTTAACATTTACGGAACTGAAATTACGATTGGTTACAAATAAATGTTAACAACTCACTTTTAAATAACTTTCTGTAACAAGCGGATTAACCAACTATAGAATATTTAATAGAATTGTAATAATAATTTACACGGATTACAAAAATGCATGTGAACTCTGTTCACCGTAGTAGACTTTGGAACTAAATAAGCTTGGCTTCAACATTTAGATGCCGTCCGTTTGGAATAACATGATGAAGGGTAGAATGAGCATTCATAATCCAAACTAAACTTGACTAAAACAGGATATGAAAAATTACCTTGATTTGTCTCTCTGCAATATTTTGCAAAATGTATGTGTTACATATAACATTCTGAATGTTAGTGTTTATCTCAATATTGAGATGTTAACAAATTGTCACCGTGTTTGCCGAATTGCGAGTTCAAAAATACGGCACCGAATTTATTGAACTAGGTATTCAACAGGCATACATATTGGAGTATACGAGAACGAGGAGGCTTGGCAATAACCTTTCCTTTTTCCTGAGATCAAAGAAACAGCCACTGATTCCCGTAGTGAAAGAGTGAAGATGAGTTTGACCCTTGTCCACTAATACTCTAGAACGCCTCTGCTGAAAAGTAGACTACATGTGGCCCCAATAGACATTGAAATTTACGAATGCAATAAGGTCTGGAATCAGAACGTACAGTTTTAGTAATGTTTAAGAGTATGGAATCTAGCCTGGTCAGAAACTAACGAAAACATCCAGAAGAGGCAAAGAAAGGTGTGAAGCTGGTTGGCATCCATCTGGCAGCGTTTAAAAGCACGGCAAACGAAATGTGTCAGATAGGAATACTTACTGAGTCGTAAGGAATTGTATGCATCCGCTGCGTACAACTGGTTGTACCACTGAGAAAAATGGCACCGAATGCATGTCAAGCCTTCTATTACACGTATGCATAAAAGTGTACATCAAGAACAAGCGAGTGAAAAGGCACGACTGAAAATGAGATGTTTAGAGAAGCCACACGATCACTAAGCAGTACTCTTCCCTAAACTTGTCCCGATATTCTGGTTTCTGTCCCGAAGGGTTCATTTCTGAAGGCGATCCGGCACCTGATACATTAACTATCGGCTCATTCGTAACTTTATTGTTTGTATTCCCACACAGTTGTTTCGTACGTGAAATCACTACAGCTCTTTGACAGACAGTACTCTTCTCAAAGGAGATGCACGAAATATTCTGAGTTAAACAACATTTTTAGGAAAAACAATCTCATAAAATCATAAACTTAAAACCGTTAGGCTTGAAATGGATCTAATCTCCAATCCAGGAAGAATCAAAACATCAATGTTGTTTGACGTGTGAATCACCAAATTTCAAATGACTGAAAGCAGTGAGTAATCTTATAATCCTGCTTTCATGTTTGCTGTTTACCATAGTCGTTATTTGGCTCTCATTTAGAATTGCACAGCATCACGGTATCTGAACACGCACGTACACATGCAGTTACATAAAAGAAAACATTAGCTGGCATAACGCTGACTTGTTCTCTATTCACTCCCTATCTTTCACCTTCAGGTAATCACCACCATTATCAACGAACCACCAAAGACAATATTACATCATTGGTTCGTACTCATGTTTAACTGCCATACAACTATGAAGAAAAAAATAATCCTCAGCCAAGAAAACGGAAATTAAAAAAAAATCTAAGGGATTTAAATACTGAGAAAAAAAATTATGTTAATATACGAACATTCAACAGCAAGACGGTTATATTTTGCAAATAGACAAATGGGCTGTAGATGGAGGTAAATCGCTATCAACAAGACAGCCTTAAAGCTCTCACTGCACCGTGCCATCAAGTGCATTTGAAATCCAGGCAGCTTCAGCAAGCAGCGATACTAGTCATATCACGGTAGTCAATCAGCCGCATCTACTGTCGAGTTTTCGTTCACCAGAGCTGTATCTTCTGGGCTCTATCCTGGGAGACGAACCCGACCTAGTATGGAAAACACTTTGGTGAACCATTTCACCTCTTTGCGCCAGGTCATCCTCTATCCATCTCGCACCCCACACCAGCGAATTGGGGGGTCCTCAGAAAATGACCGATGTGATAGGCGACTGGCTGATATCTTCAGTAGTCTACTGGTCTAGCCATTTATGTCGGTGTAAACTTAAAAACAGATAAACGAACTCGTTTGACACTTTACAAAATACCTCGACCTTTTCGTTGTTTATCTGTTGATGCCATCCGTTGCAAGTGAGTGAACGCAGACACCAACGAGCGGACACTTGAAGTGGGTTCATATTTTCTACCCTGAGAAGTCAGGTCTCGTAGCTGTAAAAAAACACAGACCTCAAAATCGTCTCATGTCGACACTTATCAATGTGTGGCAGTTACGTAACCATCAAAATATGCAGCATATAAAGGCTACTTTTACCACGAAATCCGTAGCACTTTAAGACACTGGCTGAAATTTGTAACCATTTCTACAGGTCGGTCAAACTTTGGCTCTAAAAAACAGTCAAACTAGAAAAATACAATTTTCTGAAAACATGTTTTTAAGAATATTCGGGAGTAGTTGGAATTATTTGCTCAAACTTAGTCTGCAAGCAAACAATAGATAGTTGTTGAAACACGAGACTGAACTCACCTGGTGAACCATCGTCTTGTGCACGATAATTGATAAGCGTCAATTAGAAGTGTAAAAACTCGACGCAAACTTCAGATTGTCTCCGTGCTACCAGCAACATGATTACTACTGGGACCACGACTACTGAATTCAGGAAGTTTAACAAAAACTGTAATGTCCAAGGCAGTCATGATAACAAATTATGTGAAAAAAAGATAAATCTGAACTCTGAATAAACAATAAAAATAGATGTGTTCACCAACTACGCAGTCGAGCAAAGCAATGAATCAGCAACTTCACAAAGCTGTTTACAATGACTCGCAAAAAGTGTTCACAATAGATTCCATCACGCCAGATCCGTTGTGCGTTGGTAAAGATTTCCTCAAGAAAGATACGAAAATCCCAGGGAATTCAGTGCATCCGATGTGTTAAAAAGGATGTTGTCACAGATAGACCGTAGTAACAATAACTATGTGAGAGCAGCAGGCAATGCGCACAAGTACGAAATGTTTTATTGATGTAAACAATAGACAAATAGACCCTAAGCACGACGATCGTAGCAGGTACACAGGTAGAGAGAGAGGAAGACTGAAAATCTGACTAACTTCAAAGATATAAATAATGAACAAGAGCTGTTAGTGGCCTGCAAACTCCAACTACTTGCAAGGATTTGTGAATCTGAAGCCAACTTAGTCAGTTCCACATCGCACTCACCAGTGCGTGTAGCCTGGCACACCTTAGTAAAACCAAATCTAATGTGTTTTCGTACGTACTATCATCTTCCACTTCATCCGGAGTAGCAAATTTACTCAACCATCATTTGAATTACGGTTTAAATCGCCAGCGGATGTCTGTTCCCCCTCTTCTCATTTCAGGACACCTAATTTCTCTGAAGGCCGTACAAGTGTTATATTTGACCGTTGCAAACTTTCATATTGAGTTGCTTCTTCTCAGTAAAGTTCACGTCTTCATCGTCATCTTCATAAGACTCAAGTTATCACAGAGTTTAATCTACGTCGGATGTGTTCATACCTGATGAAAAGGTCTTTTGGTTTTTGACAATTCATATGCAAATACTTCTACAATGCACATTCTATGGTTCATGAGGAGATGTCCAGAGTTAGCGCTGATTTACACCCTGAAGAATCTATTGCTCTGTCTATCACAACGCAAACGATTTCGTTCCCCCTTTGTTCAGGCTGAGAGGAAAG
This sequence comes from Paragonimus heterotremus, assembly GCA_013368495.1. NCBI lineage: Eukaryota > Metazoa > Platyhelminthes > Trematoda > Plagiorchiida > Troglotrematidae > Paragonimus > Paragonimus heterotremus. Next base: position 44,879 of record LUCH01002341.1, read on the forward strand.
TTGTCTTTTTTAAGTTCTACTTATGTCTAGCCTACGTCAAATAAAACCACATTTGTAACTGCTTCATTTGGAGGAGCTTCTGTGTCAAAAGTGGAACGTTACTGAAAAAAAATTATCGACCGCTCAACAGTTATTCTGAACTTGTCTTCCTTCACTTTTCGTGCGTAGAAGTGAATTTTTCATGAAATAACTCTGAATTCTGTCGGTAACTCTTCGACTGCTCAGGTGCATGTGTATTAGACCGAAATTAATATGCGTTTGTATTCTGTAGGCGTTTTCTGTTATCACATGGCTGAACGAAAAACAACGAACTTTTGCACATTGTTTCCGTTCAAAAATAATATAACAGCCTAATCACTTCCAAATAACTTATTTGCCAGCTTGGTGCTTTGCGTGTGTATAAATCGTACTTGGATTAGCTTGGTAGTGTACTGTCAAATTAACTCATAATTGTCACAAGTACGATAATCCCCTGGTGTTTTCCATCAATTTCCGGTATACTAAGTATGATTTATGGAGCAAATGAATCCGAGATAGACACCTGAGCATTATTTTCAGCCATTACTGGCATATTACAAATCTATCGGCTTAAATCCACTAATTTTTATTCTACGAACATAACTACAAGCGCAAAAAAGTGGAATAGCTAAAAGATTAAGGGCATTTCTTATTGATTTGTAAACTTCTCCCCCTGCAGTGGGCTAGGTTTTTCGATTCAGTTACCCTGTTTTTTCATAGAAACGATCTTCTGAATGTACTTGATGTCCGGCAAGCAGCACAAAAATCTAAGTGAAATGGATTACTTCTAGTAGGAGGTTATCGATCCTACTTGTGTTTGGCGCACCGATTTATCGGTTAACAGTTGAACTGGGAATCAACTTGAGGTTAACAAGTGTTTTGAGAAGAAAAGTATGTAGATGTTAAAACAAATATGGAACGCCACTGTTTTCAAATACCCAGATTGATTATGCTCATTCTAACAAGTGTGGAATTCAAAAATCACTTACCCCGTGTCCTGTTCATTTCGTCGTGAATGGTGATCGGTGTTCCAATAAGTGGGACGTTCGCTCGCAACATGAAGAGCTATGAGTTTAGCGTCCCTTCATACTGTTTATTCATACTGAAGAGTCCATCCTAATGCGATTTCTGACATAATGGAATAATAACCTAAACTTGGGGGCATTACAGAGGATTGCGTAGCCAACTTATCATGTTTACTCTGACCAATTAACTACTCAACAAATTCACAAGTTTACCACACGCTACAGATTTGTTATGGTAACTGCTGATCCAGCGTTCTCTCAAATAACCAAATGGCCTGTCGTTTTTACACACAACGTGCAAGTAAAATTACTATTAGTGGATCTTGTAGTAAATTGTTTTCAGAAGGGTATACTGAATTAAATGATATAGCTATGTGTCAGAGAATTGCTGTAAATCTGGTACAGTTGTTAGGATCGATCGTATAATATCATGTGCACAAATTAACCGTAAGCGTTCAGCCGGCAGAGAACCACAGGCTCTACAAAGCGAATAAACGTTGAGCAGCTAGAAATGAATGACTGCTTGTAAGATCTTTGATAATAACGACACTCTTACCAAATATGTACCAAACGCAGCTTGAATTCAGTGAAGAGAAAAAGCTTGAATATAATCCATAGTAGATTGTTTCGTACAAGCGAAAGTGATTGCTATGGGTATAGGCCAACAACCAAAGAAAGCTGGAAGTTAAGATGGGAGAACTAGTAAATAAAACATTCACATTTTGCTATGAATCACAATAGGTCAGACTTGTTTATCTGAGGTATACTCTATCTGGCGACTTTTGGACCAATTTTCTTAGTCGCGATACTCCTTCTCACGAAATCTAAACTTGGTTAATGTCTTCAAAATTAAAAACTGTGATGTTATCATCGACTAATTTATCCGAAAAAACACCAGGGACTAGTGGCGGGCAGTACACACGTGGAATCATGTATAAAAACTGACTGACCATTTCATGAAAGACGAAGTTTGATTAGAATGTAATATGTTCGTGCTATTGAATGTCTGACGCCATATGTAATCAGTTTAAGCAAGGGAAAAACCGGTCACAGTTCTCTATAGGTGCGCGTAACAAAAGCATTAGTCACCGCAATATGTGGCACTTCTAGATGAAAGAGACTGACCACCAACTTTGGACTTTACACCTGTTCCAAAAGGACTTCACACGTCACATGTTCATTTCCGAAAGACATGTTTTTCATTGCCAGAGACTTATGTTGTTTAGTTGTTCGGTCGATTCTCCATGTACGTGTTTAGCGATATGAGGATTAATGTTGTAAAGTCATTCCTAACAGACAGAATCTGTTTCAGTCAGTTATGGCATGATTCAACAAAACTTTGAAAAGGCATGGGAGCTTGTTTTCGTTGAAACCACCAATCTATGCGGGCTCTGTAAGCTTTGTCGTCAAATTGGTCGTCTTCTATCTATTCAAGCGATTCGCAGTATTTTACATCTGGAAATTGTGTGACTCGGTTACAACTGAACAGTATGAAACTGATCTTCGTAATTATTTCTACGCGGGCCTTCTTTGCTTTATAGCATGCAGTCCTCTAAAAGAATGACTTGATTACCGAATGACGACAAAAGCGGAATTTTTATCTATTGATTATCGAGTAGAAACCACCCATCGGAATATAAACATAGGGATTCAATTACTGGCCACTATTTAGAACTTGCTTCGGAAACATCGTGACTATTGAAGTAATTTAATGCGAATGACAGTGAATAGAAAAGTTTCCCAAAAAATCAGCTGGAGATGCTTTCAACAGGCGGTACACTGTCAAACACAAATAAATAAACTTTATTATCTTAGTTTTGCAACATCTATTCACTGTTTTCCCTCTATAAGTTAGACATTTTAAATTTGAAAGATTTGTAAGATCAGCTTTGAGATTTCTTTGATAATATGAAGGATATAAGATGGAATGCTTCAGTGTTGCTCAGAATTGTGTAACTTAAACAATTATGTACGTTCTAAGATTGCTGCCTTCTTTGACTAAGCTGAAGCAATGATGATTTCAGATATTAACAGGTGTTAGTTACGTTTTCAATCTTTCTCTATGCTATTCCATCCCCAATTGAATTCCGATGCTAGCCTCACTGTGCAAGAATGCACAAGTTGGTTGACGGTATTTATTTCCAGATTAGTCTGTGAGACTGGCTGAAACCAGCGGGTGAAGTTTCGTGGATGTCATCACTTACACATACTGTATTGAATGTAAACTTGAAGCATTAAGGCTGGAAGGCGTGGAGGTTTTTTGTTCGTCCGGTCGATGAATATTGATTAGACAGATGTTAGATTAGTGTGAAAGTAAAATTCTTGTCTTCCGGAAACAAAAATCCAGATTTTAATGATAAGATCTAGGATGCGAGAATGGATTTCGGAAAAAATGAATCAAGAGTTTTACTAAAAGGATGTGTGCTAACACTGTATTTAGGGTTGAAAGATAAACAGAAATTCTAATTTGGATCGAGGAACCAAATAAACCTTTGACATTCAGAACACTAGTAGATTTAGAAAAGATGAGAAGCAACAGGATACTAACATACAAATGAAGCCTTCCCACTCAGGGAAACGTGCATCACCTCGACAGCACCAGGTGATCCGATTTTCTAAAATTCTGTAGATCAGAATGAGTTTTCTACACCTTTTCATTCACGGAATAAAGTGTATGAGTAGGTGAGGGATGGTTTGAAAACTTTTGCCCCAGCACACGGGCTCAAACGAGCCAAAGCTTGATTACTAGTCTGTCGGAACTGTATGAATAAGTAATCACTACAACTGCTTATTTTCACGGTTAATGTTCTCACGAGATAGGTTTACAACAGACTTTATAACATCTGGTATGAAAAGTTAACACTGATTGATATGCACAACATTAACACTTTGACTGTGTGATGATCACTGCTCAGACTCCGGTTCAAAACCTGTCAATTTGCTATCCTTATCTACTTTCGGAAAGGTTAACAGATTCGTATAACCGGGGCTAATGCACCAGGGCAAAAGAGTTCGACATTTGAAGAGGTTAAATTTCTGATTGTTAGGGGTAGTAGTGGTTGTAAAATTTACACAACTGTATGTGGTCCGTTTTAGTTACTGAATTAGTCTGTATTCAAAATATGTCTAGGTAAGATTACCCATTGTGTTGCTTAGACACGTGTGGCACAGACAGGTGAAAATAGGGGTTAACTGAGTGAAATCTTTAACTTAGACCAGTTGCTTCAGCAATGCCAAACCTTAGTAGAACCGACTAGAGTGGGTTGTGTTTTGTAGATAACTGTCTTTGGAATTTTTCACTCAGATGACCCACTCATGTTCCGCTGTTCCATGGGTATTCTGAATGTCACAAAAACAAAGCATCCGTGATTGTATCCACAATGCATCCACAATTAGAGCGCAATGTTCCAATGTCTTTTGATGGTTGCAGTGAGTGGTGATTAAAACCAGTCACAATAAATTTACTTAGTCTACGGTATGGAATGAAAAATGTGTCCTGTTCATAAGACTTTCCAAAATCGCCTTCATTTATGTAAAGAACTTGGAAAAGGAGATCTGGATTTGCAGTATCGTTCTGTCTTGAACAGTCCAGACTGTAAAACCTCATAGGTTTGCGATGGAAGGTGACTGAAAATCTGAGTGACTGAAGATAGACGTAGTTATTTTTTTAGAAGTTAGATTCCCTCTCATTCCTTTTCATTGACTGGCAATGGCTTCTGTTTTTGTATGACAGTTATGCGTCAGCGAGAAACACTGATGTATTGTTATCTATGAAGAGGGTGGTGATGATTATGACAATGATGACAATGATGATGAGGAGGACGATGACGATTCAGTAGTCTGTATAGGTAATACTGTGGGCTCCTCAAACACTCATGCTTGAATTTCTGACGACAATTTCGGTATCCAGAGCAGAAGCACGTAGGAAGTTGCTTTAATTAAGTTCAATGCAGTTACTGAAATCCATTTCAATCGGTCAAACATTAAGTGACTATAGTCTCCGGTTTTATCTGTTATGTCTATCGCATCATATTTGTCGTTCTGTATGCGTACTACAGCAAAATTGGAGTTCCTCATGGTTATACAACAACAAATCTTATTGAGCACTACATAAAAAGACAGACAGAACAGTGTGACAATGAATAGTAATAACGTTTTAAAATGGCCGTACTTGAAATTCTGTCTTGCTAACCGTGTTAGGGGACTGAGATTACTGAAGCCGACTTGATTTGGTACAGCTCAACTTCGTCTAATCATCCTTTCAACTAATCCCTTGTAAACATTCAACCGCGGTCACGCAGAAACAGTGATCATGTGACTTGGCTGCTTTGTAAGGCATTGATGTGATTGTTTTGTGACGTGAACAACAACTCGGTTGGTCATAGTCAACCAGACTAGGCGGTTTAGAATTTAAAACACACGGCCGGGTTCCTCATTTTCATCCAGATGAGGTAATGAATCGGAAGTTACGGACATTAAGGTTTGTTTTTCATTACAGAAGTACTTGTTGTTGTTGTTGTTGTTGTTTTCAGTGCCCTGTTTTCAATTCTAGGCCACTTTCAAGGCAGATCTACTTGAAACCATAGCGATCGATTTGTTTTGCAATGCAAACAACTCATTTACGAAACAAGAGCAGATTTTGGGTTACCAGGTTGTTCCAATTTGTCAACAAATTTTAATCTATAACTCAAATTTATCAGTGATCCAAATTTGAATAAAATTGTATAGATTAACCTAACGAGTTTAGTCTACATTTTTCTTTCTCGCACTAATACCTATATATTTATCAATAACTTTCAGTCATTCGATTTCAGCATTCTGGAAACCCTGTTTTGGTTTACTATACTTAAAATAATCGGAAAACTGATGTAAACCAATATGACAAACGGAAAATATTTATTTATTCCGTTTTTTTTTTACCGTGCCTGGAAATTGTATACTATGATACAGTGGTCTCTAGGTGGTGACTTAGAATCACTCACCTAACAAAAAAGCTCTCATCAATTCGGTTAAAAATACAGTAGAACCCTTGGGCGTTTATTCTTAAAGCGAATACATTACCGGTCGATGGTATTCGTAAAGTACTCCACATATTTTGAAGGTAAGCTCTTCAAAAAAGCTACAATGCCAAAACGCCTAACCTTTTCTGAACTGTTTAACAACCAGATACCGGAAATGACCGATTACACCTTCAATAGCTTGTAGGTAAACTATTCCTTTCATCGTTTGAACCCTAATACTCTAAAACGCTTTGACGCTCTAAATAACTGGATGAGAATAGTCAAGATACAAATGGCTACAGGAATACATTTCGTACGCTCTTATCAATCACAAACGTGTGACTGAGCTGAAGACAAAACAGTTTTTGGATCGTGATCAATATTCACACTTAGATCTGAAACTAGCAAAGAAGGAAAGTCGATCGACAAGTAGGACAAACTAGGGATGTCTAACAGATTCGAACTTCTGATGTTTTTGAATGAGTGAGCTGTTTATGAAGTTCCATCTGCAAACTCCATCACAGTGCGTCTTTATCAGCTATGACTTGCAGGTTCTGAAATATAAATTTATCCCTCTCTAGAATATAAAATACATGTACATTATGTCAGTCTTCAAGGTTACGTTATACGATTCATTAGGTATAGATGCTTGTTAGTATTTTTATGTTTTCATGGGCGTACTGTGTTGGTAAGGCATTCACGTAGGTGACTTTTGAGGGGGAAAGACTACTGACACTTATTCTGAAGTCCTTCAGAAAGTGCCCCTTTCTTAAGAATACACTTATTCCCCAATAGGAAATATTTTGCAAGCAACACAGCAGTATCTATTTGATAGTCATGGTCTACTCTGTAGGACACCATTTTAATTCCGTAAAATAAACTTGGTGTATGTGCGGCACAATGATAAAGACAGTGCTGCTTTCTCAAAATCTTTAGGTTAGACAGACTTTCATAAATAATAGTTCGCCCTCGTCTAACGTGTTTATATCACTTCGAGTTTAAATGGATTCTTGAAAGGAAGCATGCTATTGGGTATCTCTCAATTTCATCTTGCTACGACGATTGTGCAGTTATCACATTGAGATTACAGGTGACACATTATGCGAAACTTTTTGTAATATTTACAAGTTGAGGGTAGCTAACTAATCGCCATCACACACTCCACCTGATACCAAGCAGGTTGAGTTACTGCTCGGCTGTCCAGTTTTAAAACTTTGGAACTGTAGTAGTGAAACATTATAGTGAACGCTATGCTAACTGAGCCCGAAACCATGTTAAGAATTGAAAGGTCAGAAATAAAATTTCATTTTTGAGAATGTCCTCAAGTTGGTAACTGTTGTCAGACTTTGCAGAGTACTGGTAAACACTGGTTTGCTTATGCCTGTTTTACGATGGAGAGGTCCTTCATTCGTATTGCAAATGAGTTATTTCCGTCAATAATTTCGGGCATTTAGATTCTGAAGCAAAAGCTGTGACAAGTTTTGCTGGTTCACAGTTGGATTAGGCATTGCCTGAAGATCATAGCTTACGTACTCCGGCGATCATTCGGTAGGAGTTGGCTTGGCGACGATAGAATGACAAACCTAACACTGAGAAAGTTTAAGGCTAAATACATTGAATAAATGTCGATAAGCTTTTGGTACATTAGAACGACACTCGAAGTTTGCTCAAACGGAGATTTGTGCATTCTGATAGTTTACTTTCGGGCCATTGAGTAAACATACACAGTTCTGCCAGAAAAAGCTGGGGTACCGGGCCCATTTTCTGTCCCGATAATCTTTCGATTTATGGCGACATGGGGTTTTCTTTCTTAATTGGAACTACCCAGAAGCATATCATTTTTATGGTTTTATATTTGGTGAACTGACATATCAGTAATTCCCAAATCACCTTGACGAACTAATTTTAAACCACAACAGCCATGTTGTAAAATTGTCTCTGTTCATAAGTTTACCTGAGTTTTTAATCAATTGGAGAGCTGCAGTTGTTCACAGATGAGAGGAAACCGTATATAGCATAGTGTTCATCTAGCCATGTTGGACGGACACACTTCAAATCATTTCAAGCCTGAGCTATCTATAGACTTTTGGATTGCATTCGCAAGTAATCGGATGTCAGTTTTTGCATGCGTGCACTAGGATCAAGGTAGCCGAATGCAAGGCTTGAGTCACAACTCATCTAGTTCGGCAAACAGAGTTCTAACGTAGGCAAAGCTGTTTCTATTAGTACAGATGTCGGACGTGTTATACGTTCGGCTTCAAAGTCACTGCAATAGAGAATTTGTTCAAACAGAATCGCAACCTCTTTCCACTACACACATCGATTTATTACAGCTCATCACATCAACTACAGCTCTGTGAAACTCAGGATAAAAATAATTACCCACTGCAAATTTTTACAAGTAAGTGAGTTCGCAGAAGTCACTGGGATGTACAGGAAATCCAGTCTATGGCGGCCCTCTTCAAGCACCTGCGTAAGTTGTTGCTTGAGGAAACGGCTTGCTGTGACGTCCGACGGACGGCCATAAATTATTTACGCTGTACCACTTGTCAGATATCTTCTTGTTATCCTGGCCGTCTGCATTTAGACGGATCTGAAAGTTGGCCACTTGGGAGAGCAATTTTGATTTGTTCCCCAAAGCGTACAATAAGAGTTGAACAACGTTTACCACAGCATCTTTGTTCCGCAGATCTTAATTCTTGCCCGTTTTTTTGGACAACTTCTACTTTTCTTACACATATATCATCTTGAAGTTCACCACTGAATTCCAAAGCGTCATCTGAAACAAGCAGCTACAAAGAGAGACATGTTAGCATGTCAGCGTCTCTGTGCTCATATAATTACAAGATGGAATGTTTAGACAAAACAACAAGATCGTCGTCTAGATGTTTCCACCTCCTGTTGAACTTACTTGTATAGTTTACCACCGATTTTGCTTAACCCCACTGCGCTCGAAACTTGGCCTGAAGGCAGAGGCCGAAGCTCCCTCCCATCCCACCACCACTAGTCGATAAGCATCAGCCAAGTACAACCTAGAACATGTGTATGATAGGGTTTGATATACCAACCTACTTAGTTATCTCACTGAATGACTCCGTCAAGCTCCATCACAGCGCGCTGTAATGGATAATTTTCGCACATCCCTCTATCAGCTTAAATTGCCTCCGAATCCAGGTAGCGAACAACTAGGACTACCGGCGGAATAGCTGAACAGGATTTACCGACATAAGGTAATGCTCCGTCCTGGTGGAACTGTTAACAAACATAATCTGCCTTTCTGTTTTCAACTGTCGTAATGTAGTGGTAGGTAATCCAATAAAGCACGATTTTTATTGTCCACGCACGTACCCGCATACGTGAACCGGAATTCCAGCCTACAACAGAGCGGCGGTTTCCACTCACACATCATGTGCACGTCCGCCTGGTTTGTTTTCGTGACTGGCGCCTTTTGTGGTAGAAGTTGGCCTGTCATTCCTCGTCCGTTGGTCCGATCTCGTTGACCGATGGGACACCCGGTTGCCCATGTTTTCCGCAGTCCAAATGCTGTAGGCGTTTTGGCATAACTCACTGCCGCATCGAGGTATTTTACTAAGTGGTAAAATGATCGTCCTTGAATTCGGTTATCTATCACAGTATTTTTTATTCACTGTTCTCTTGCAAACAAAAAACATCACCTTCACAGTGAGTACTTTCCAACGTGATTCACGGGTTGACGGGAAATTAATTTGCCATCAGCTCAAAACCGCCTGACTCCTTCACCTTTCTTGTGACTAACAAAGTAAACCTCCCATCCACACTGCATGCTAGCAGAATTATGTTTCGTTTTCTTTAAAAATTGCTCATTTAGCATACACTCACCTTTAATATTAGGTCTAGTTTCCCAAATGTTCCAACAGATAATGCAGTCATCCAACTTGGAGATGCCTTTCATCTAGCTCCCTGCACTCTGATCCGTAGTCAAATCAGCCCCCCTCCATCTTAGAGACTACTGACGGACGTACACCTTCTTCAGAGAGATCACGTGAGCACGTATGATTTGCTGGCATAAAACAAGTCACAAATTGGATGCGTTCAGCCTTCGGGAACTTTTCATGGTCTTCCATTAAAGCACTAAACAGGGACTGCGTTCGTCAAGTACCCAAAGTTCATTGATCGTCAGCATGCTGGTAATGAACAATTATGCACGGGACTTCACTTCTGCCAATTGGTTTCAGGTCAAATATCCACCTCCATAATTCTCCGCGACCGCTAAAACGACTCGTGTCACCCTTAGTTTCTGGGTTCAAAACAAAACCTCTTGCTTTCAGCCAGTACATAATATCCTCCGGCTTAATGTACTCTGAATTTACAGTCCAACAGGCCAACATTCATCGCTCCAGATTGGCCAAACCTTGGCTGATCACACTTTCGTAGTTTTATCATGGAACCTTTATTTGGTGGATCAGCACCGATTTCTTGTTGTCAGGTGTTTTGAGTTCCCGCAAGCTTCAATCATATGGTTAAGACGAACTCAGATGCAGGTCAAATGATAGTAAATTTTGTTTTGATTTCATAAGTAGAGCTGTGTTCATGTATGTCAGTAACTGGCGGTCTTCATAACGGAATTGCGGTTGCTAAACAAGCGTTCTCTATCGAGATTAAGGAGAATGTCCCTATAGCTTGGGACAATATAACAGACTTTTCGCAAAATCTAATTAATGCAATCACCAGTGGCAGCAGGTCATTCTTACGAGGCGGCCGGTTGAAAACGTTTCATTACAACACTTTCCAGAAATTGTATTGGCTACTACGCAGAAGACGGCATGTTGACAGATCATTTGCCATCACTGGGTAAGAGTCTCTTTGTTTAAAAGTTCGCCTTTCCCTTCTGATGACCAGTTTGCGTCGGCCAGGATGTCATGAGAACTAAGAAACGCCATGTAGTCCCCATTTTCGCATGCCCACAGTCTAAAAATACGCGACCAAGTTTATCTTCTGTTATGTTAACTGAGTGACAGTAGCTTGAACTAGCCATAACCACTCAGTCTATGTATGATAAACCTAAGCTTTTATTCAATCGATGAAGCAACTGGATCCATATTAGTTAATTAACAGTGATTCATTGGTTGAAAAGGACTCGGTTGACTGACGCAAGTTTACAGTTCACAACCACTACCATTAACGTGACACGGAATTAAGTTATGCAAACAATTCATAATCTTTATGATTTCTAATCGCTTTATCGTGAACGTCGCTCATCGACGTATTGATTCAGTAAATGCGGACCTAACTTTTAACACATAGGTCGCAGAGTTAAAACAGCTTCAGCATATATCTCCCTCTCTTATTTAAACAAAGGGAACGTCAACTTTATGATATACTTTTGGAAGCGAACTACATCAAAAGCGGAAGTTTCAGTTCGGAATGTCGATTTAGCTGATAGGTCTTTCGGAGGTTTCATACATACACACATGTAGTCAATAAACGCCTCTTGAAGATATCCAATATTTCGCTACGTCTTACTCGTGCCGTCACGACGCAGGTCTATTCTCATATTTGACTTTTCGAGCATGCAGGACACATCGAGACCATAGAAAAATTAGTCCTACATGTATCATCTAGAAATCTGCCGACCAACTTACTTTTAATGTCCAGTACTTTAAATTTTGGTAACGATAAACGAACCAACTATTTCTACCATTATTCCGTGCACCTAGTGCTCAAAGATGATGGAGAGCTTATTCCGCTTCTTTGTACCAGAACCTTTAAGTCTGGTTAAGATGGGGTTGGTGTTACTTGTTGAACAATCGTAAACATATGCAATGAAGTCTAAATCCGACTGAAGTATTCTTACTCCAGAGACAAGATTTTAGAGCTTATTTATCGTCGGTCGGTGAAGAAAACAAGATGATCAAAATTCATGGTAGTTTTTCTTGCTCGTAGGTCAAACTTTGACAATCCAGCCTCCATGTAACTCGTCTGTGTGAGTTGTTCCATTATGTTGTGCGCTACGTCATAAGCAATGTCGTATTGTCTGCTCCAGCATTGCTTGTTTTTTAGTAGCAACGCTTGTCTTAACTGCAAAAAGAGTGTGCTGTTTCATCGTTTCCTCACCTTTGACTCGTTTATGTGTAATTAACAAGTTGACAGCCTTCATGTAGCTTTAATCTGTACTTAACAGAACTGGCCCACTATCGCTTCCAACAGCATTTTTCCATCATTCCTACTTGTCTTCTTGAAGTGATCAATGCCGGACTAACTCTCATCCACACCTTTACTGGTGATCTATCTCATTCCTCAGATGAAATATGTCCATCTCTAACCAGTTCCTAACCCAGTCTTATATTACCATACCCTTTCGTATTCCGGTATTCTGCCTGATGACATCAGACTTGTTGGCTGAAAACATCGACAACTGAATGAGAAAGTTACGACTTGAATCTATTTATGAAACATTTCCTGACTCCTCCGGCTTAAAAGTGGCAATCGGAATTCCGAAGTCAAATGTATAGAGTCGCAACAGCGTAAATAAACTGGCAAACAGTTAACCTGATTGAAGTGAGATGAACTTTTCGGTTGAGGCTGTGTATTTGTCTAAACGGAACTGAATGGTCAGCTTTTTAAACTACAACACCCTTCAAAACCAGAAAGATCACCTAATGTTTGTTTGTAGTGTTTCAAGACATCATTTTTAAATTATCCTGTGCAACTAGCAGTGCAAACCTCGCATTGTAAGTGCAGGTTCTAGGTTGTGGGGTGAGCGTGGATGTTTGGACGCGTACAGTAATAAACACACTATCGCCTGTACCGTCATAAAACATATGTTCCAAACATTCTCGTTAATGTCCTACTTAAAAAAAGCGTTCGCCCCATCCAACTTTATTCCCAAAGAAGAACTAAACTTCGATGTCTGGAAGCACTTTCTTTTAGGAATATTTTACCTTACGAAGTTGCACAGAAAGGTGAAAGAAATGTGTCTGACCAGTTGCAAAAAAAAGCACATTTATGTTCAATGGAGAACAGAAAACCCGGCCTGGCTAGGCCAACCAATAGTTGGAATTGCCATGGGACCAACTTAACTACTAGAGGTTGAATAGTCATTTGATTCACCGGAAATATTCAGGTCAGGAAATCAAATGTTTATACTCACATAAATCCGTTTGTTTGACTGTTAAAAAGAAAGTCAATTGAGAGTAATAATGTTTGTAACAAAACGGCTGGAGGAAGTCAGTGAATGTGAAGTTATACAATTTATAATAAGGGTATTTTGTCGTATGGACATAAATTTAGCGTCACTCAATCGAGGAGTCTGGAGGCATAGTTTAGCTTGCAACATCCGGACATCTAGCTAATTAGTGGCAAATGTGGAAGATTGTGTAAAGATTCTGGTTTTCCGATTGACTGACGTTTCAATTAGATTTCTTGGATGGGTATCAATTCTGCACCCGAGCCTTTCAATTGCTGATACGATAAAACTAAGTTGTGTTCCTGATTGGATGTGGATTTAGACTGAGGGTTACTTGCATATCTAGCGGCTCATTAGGAACAGCAGCTTCGGCGTGCTTCTTCTCAGACGGTGATTTTGCTAATTACATTTCACGATAGTTGGTTGGTGATTGGTGAAAGATCCCAACTGCGAGGATAAGATCATCTCCGCTATGTTAGAAAAATATATAGAAAAATTAAACATTTTAAAACATTTTGTCCACACGTTTTGGATCTTAGTTAAAAGCATTTCATCTAGTTTGATCATACTAACATTCAGAAGTTGAAAATGCAAAACTAGTCTACCACAACTAGCACTTCCTAAGATTGATAAACGCCTGGTGTTCATCAGAACCTCGTAAACTTCTGCGGTTTAAGGGATTTACTTGGACTGCGATCAACACTTCTACAACAGATTAAAAGAGTTCAAAACAGAGTTTGTAGGACAATTTACATTGATGTCCCTTAACTATACAGGCAGAATAGGTTGAAGTTACATCAGATTTCTACAACGTTTAGTAGGACTCGATGTCACAGGCAGTTGCAAATGTAAATGAACTCTGAGGTATACTCAGTCTTTTTCAGCTGACTTTCAACGTATAGCTCAAACACGAATGTATGTTATCCTGTTGTAATTACCCATATGGGGGAACCGGTTTTTTCAGGCAACAACTTGAGAAAACACAATCAAAATGAAATTACATCCACTGCGAAAAGGTGCAAGACTTACTGACGAAGATGCTCGTTTTAACCAAGAATGACCGATATATTGTTATTCAAAAAGACTTGAAAATATGCACACTTTTTAGGAATATGCTTGATGAAGGCTTGAAAATAAATACTTGCATATTTCACTCCTGATAGTGTGATTTAGCAAAATACAGTAACATGCGTAGCTGTTGAATTGTTCAATTTATTGCCTGGGAAATTTGTGTTGATCCGACATACCTTCCGGATAAACAAATCTCAAAAGCGGACTGTGTGCATGCACACAAATAAGTTATTACGAAGTTTTTCAATGGAAAAACTTTACATTACAATCAATAGATTGTACTAGTCTTTACTAGGTTAACACCAAACCCAAGAACTAATATAAATTGCCTAACTGGTTGCCTGTGACGACCTAAATACATTTTGGTGATAGCCACCGAAACATAACTAGTTCAAATGGAAATAAATTCAACTTTCCCATTAAAACCCCTTTCACTTTATCAAATCTGGGTGGCCCAGAGTTCTGATCAGCTGTGGGGGGTTTTGTTTTTTGAATATAAATTGAACATCATCTGCAATTCATTGCTGCTGTCCAACTCCCACAGACCTAGATTTTCCAGTAAAATTTGTGTGTACAGCTTAATACCAATGTGAAACTTGATTGGCGAGGTTCATGGAGGTTGCTCTCCGGCGTATGCAGTTCACAATATCACTTTATGGAGAATACGTGTAAACATCCTGGAAAGAAGATGTGGACAACGTATACACGTTTATATATGGAATTGTACATACGGTTGACGGCATCCGTGTTACGATTTACCGGTGGTAGTACCCAAATTATGAGACTCTTGTGTGCATGTCGCCTCAGGTGGCTCTGTACAAATAATAACTCATTCTGCGTCAGTCGAATCTAGTGCAAACCTATATATATACATATATATATATATATATGACCGGTTATGCTTTTGAGCAGACAGTCCTTTAGCTCAAACCACCGGCCTCCATAGAAATGAGTACCATATTTCAGAAGGAAATTTTAACAACTGAAAGAGAAACGAGAAAGCTAGATCATGCAAGGGCTGATTTTACCTTGTGAATGTACAAGCGTGACACACTATAGCAGGTTCTTATACCGAACATATTTTCTAGACAGCGGTTTGGATGAGCTCGAAGTCTAATTTTCCATGCTGGATTAACCCCTGGTCTTTAACATTCGTGGTCATATCGTTGCCTGACGATAAGAGATAGAATATTGGGTTGTAAGACCAGATGTTTGGGAATAATCAGTACACTGGAATCGAGGTTATAAGTTACGAATGTGTCCGAAGGGGTTATAAATTTACCATGAGGGAGTACTTCTGGTAATTGATCAGTGGAAAATGGCGGCAAATTTTATTAAACAAAGATTAAAAAATATAACAACTGTAAGTATCAAACCAGTTTGCCGACCAGTGAAATGAAAATAAATGAAAAATGTTTATAAATAAGTATAGAATAATCCCAAGGTTGATAGCCTGGCAGTCACTTGACCAACCGCATCTAGGGATGCAGTTACTATGTATTTTCCTGAGTAGGTACCCCTGACCAGGTGAACCGTGGATAAATAATAAATTCCGATTGTAATGTTCTAAGTGATAGAACAGTGACGAATCACTAATATGAACCATGCATCTCACTATCTGACTGTATTGAAAAACTCACTCATGTGTACCAAAGGATTTCTTATGGTCAAACACCTGTGTGATTTTAGTCTAGTCACTAAGACTATGCTTTTGTTTCCACGTCAAGCGCTGTGATCATTTTATCTGTTTGTCTTACCATATTTTTGTCTGCCATTGTGATGCTAGTTTTGGGATGATATTTTAAGCGGCTTGACGGCACCGAGATATTCTACTGAACATTGGTAATTTCATTTGTGAACGCTATTATATCCACCGTTCATTCATTCACGACGGCCATGAGCTTAACGGCAAGGCACTGTGGCTCGCAACATTGACATGAAATAAGCTGGAAATAAATTATATTAAAAGGAAGAAACGCGTAGCAAACAATCTTGTTTTCTGTGTTTCATTATTAGGCTAAACAAAACACATCAAAAAGGGTAAAAACAAATGAAACAGCATTAAGCGCACGGTCTTCCACGAATATCACGTTGCTTATGCTAACTGAAGGATGATTAGATGGCTACGATTCAACCTCATAATATTTTGCCACTATGCCACAGTGTGAACTCTGACTGTTTGGTTTGGAAAAACTCGATTCCGCATGTCAGCAGTCAGCATTCGGCGTTTCATGTGCCAATCTACTTTTGCAACTTACCACATTCAGTTAAACATCTTGCGCTTATCAAATGACTGCACATTATGCTCCTGTTATTCAAAGGTTATCGCAATGCACATAAAAAATCAGCGACTGACGCCACGCGTTTGACGTCTACCAAGCGAGATTGACCAAATTTCGCAGTTTTCAGTGGGAGTTTAGTCCGTTCGTTATTTGTCTTTTCTGGCTGTCAAATTCTGAGCTTCGGCTTGCAACCCGAGGCCTACCAAGCCGATTGATTGTCGTTTGCATTACATTACTGTTCACTGTCATTTTCAAAATGCTTGTTTTGCAAAACTCTGCATCCAAGCAGCCCGCTAAAAGATATTCAGCATAACCGTGATCAAGGACCACTTACTGAACAAACGCTGACATCTGGGTTGCTAGTTTGCCAACTCATCTTTAGTGAGGTTAGCGTTGCACGCCACCTCTACTATCTAAATAACGCTTTGGCTTAATGTGTCAGCAACAGAGCAAATAATGAGTCATGTGATGTTCAATCTTATCACTCTATATTCTTGCCCTTTGTCCTTAACCGCGGTGGCCTTTCATCCTGTATGGTTATGAATAAAGATTATACAACTCCAGTGAAACATACGTACAAGATATGGTACTTTGAGATCTAAAAGGATTCGACCGCCGGCCGATATAAGTATCCGTTATTGGACTACCAGAAAACGGTTTTTCGCTTAGATACACCAGATTGTGCCACCTACCTCGCACGTAGACATACCAGTGGTTCAGACGTATTGTTTGTACGTTTGTTTGTTTGTTTGTTTGTTTGTTTGTTTGTTTGTTTGTTTGTTTTGCCGTCAAGCAACACAAAGTGGTTTGGCACACAACTTTGTGAACAGTTTGTGTTTACCAGACAGACAGCTCTTAACCAGTTTCTGAATTCCAAGTTGTTTTACGGTCGTTCAGTCACTCGCACAAAAGTGCGGCGTGCATACACACCTGTCCGTAATCTTCGAAAAATGATTCAGACTAAGACTTTTATCTGGCCATACTCTTCCAGACCCCCTAGGTCTTATGTTTACGCTTGTGTCTGTCTGGTTGTTTACAGGAGGTGGTTTCGAGTCGGAAACAACTGCCAAACATTCGGTCGTACCTTAGAATAAACTAATTTAGATTTGACATTTTAACAGTCATCTGAAACGGCCATCAAACCGGTGGACACATACAAACCAAGTTTGGTGAATGCTGTTAGCCAAATAAATCAAACGGAACGTAACTATACTGGATACTGTTTGTGACGTCATTTAGGGAATGTGTTAGTCATGACAACTTCAAGCATCATAAGGTGCTGTCTTTTTGAAAGTAAAATACATATACGAGATTGAAGTCACACAATTTGAAATACGTACGTTCCTAGAAGAGGTTGCTATAACACATCGAACTGCATAAAATACTACGCCGAGGAAGCCTTCTCCACAGGTCTGCGATAGAGTTTCACAGCTGTCGCTAGCTAAGGGTATAGTGAGTGCAAGACTGAACTGTTGTGACTCCCGCCAAATGCCGAGCCATAATGTCACTTTATTGGCAGCCATATTCTGCACTGGTCTTGATGGTGCATCTCAAATGCATCGGCAATAGACAGAAAGACCACAGTAGCGCGTGAAAAACGTTCTGAAAAGCTTGTAACTTAGACCTTGAAGTGGATTCATGGTAGTGATCACGAACGAATGTTCATTAGGTCTACGGCAACGAGTTCGTTCAGCTTTATATCATTTTTCAGCTTCGTATAAGGTAGAATCGTCCAGAAAACATTCCACGTTTCTTAGGGGTTTACACAAATACATTGTTTGGGTCGTTAAATGAAACGAGGTACAGCTTGCGTCATCGTGATGAAAGTCAGTTAAACACTTCCTGCACCGTTTTTTCGAAGACGATGGAAGGTCCAAGTACTCACGTGGAGAGATTTAACCAAATGCACCGAAATTCCACTTGCGGCTTCCAGTGAGTGAGAAGGTTGAATAATTTTCGAGAAACAATATAATCAGGCCTGTATGTATATGCGTAATGAACCAGTTGAAGATGTAACATGGACTTGCTACCTATCACCGTCAAATCTAAAGCATACGGAAAATACTTAAGAATGTGATTGCAAGCCTAAAACACAAACGTCCTGACTTGATCTCTGTAACGTTAAAAAAAGCTTTGCAACCACTTTGGAAACTAACCCACATCATTTACATCAGTACACTAATTAGAAGTATGACACGATGGCTTAGCGAAGCAATCGAATCGAAAAGCCGCAACACATCTCATTAAACTCAATTTGTTTTAGTTAGTAATGGAGACAGATATTTGTATCTGGGACATTTTAGTTTCATTCAAGGGGCATTATGATCTTGCAATCAAGTCCCGAACACTAATGAACGAATGGCGGCTGTGTCGTTATGAGTTGTATATGGGAGTTTTAGATCAGGTTTATTTGTACAGTATACCTCACATACTGGGATAATATTTATAACGGTGTTCCATTTGCGTCAACGAAATCTTCTATTGACCGGCGGATTTAATTTAAGTGAGAATCCTGGCTAGCCGCTTTTTTTTATCAGAAACACTTACGTGTCACTCCCAACCTCGCTGGAAACCAATGTCCTTGTGAGTAACCAAAGGCAGCATATGAGTGCTTCCTCAATAATGTAGCGGCTTTCATCTAAAGCATAGTAGTGTTTAAGCGTTTATTAACAACGCTTATTTTGATTCACCTTTTTACACCCTTGACTGAAGCAGTCGTGATTTTTTCTGTAGTTCGGTACTGAGTAATCAATGTGTTAGCCAGTGTCCCGAAGCAAAGTTGGCTCGTGATCGTTGTCTATTCCTGTATGGTCACGAACTATCGACCCAAGCAAGTTTTCTGCATTGAAACTGACAATAACTCTAGCTGTGACCGTCCATTTGTTTTCTTCGGTTGCTTGTGAAATGAACGAACGGAGTAGTGTCGGATATCTATTATGTCTGGGGTGATAGCATTGAATAATTCTCACACACCTGACAGTCAATGCGGGTCAACGAGTTTCTCTCAGTTGTGATCAGATTTACTTGATCAGAGAATAGCACCTTTTCAAAACTGTTTGTACTAATGCATACGATTCGGACTAACGGCATTTTAGGGGATTTTTTCACACAAACACACACACCGGTTAAATTTACTGGCCCTAAAGATGTATTGACTAACTAAATGAATAAATATTTTAGGCTATTGTAGAATGTGTCATTTCCTAAGATATGTAAATATACTGGTATATCTGAGTTTGTGCAGTTCCTCCATTATTTATCAACTGGTTAGCATAAACTTGAGAAGTATGCTTTAAAAAGCTTAGTCTCCCTCGAACTGCTAATAAAACATGATGTTCACGTCTGTGAAAGAAAATATCTATAGGACATTCTCAATAAGTCCATTCAGTTTACACATAGCGTCCAAGTTAACCAAAAACGATTAGTATGCTCAGTAAAAGTCCACAGCTAAACAATGTGTGGACCAACGGACTCAGAACGGATATTAGGTTAATACCAATTGTACTTTCTTGTGAACTTAACTAACCTAATCGATTTTCTTACCATTTCACAGGTTATGAATCTATTTACTTAAATCAATAATATTGAACTTAAACATACAACAAATTTGGGTTAGTGATGTCAAGTGAAAAAAACAGGAATGGACTGATTCTTATTTTGTTACGCACTATTCCGGACCAGTATCCAAGTTCATACCGTTGAAAGCTTACCTGAATAACAGAAATGGCTAGTCAGTCAAATGTTAATCAATCCGAACATTACCTATGGCCATGTTATTACTTGTCACCTTCTTAAGCGTAACTCGGATGACTGCCGCTAACACTGTTTAACAGTGATCCCAAATATGGAATCCCGCTATACAAAACCATTGTTCTGTGCCCACAAGGAAACATGTTCCGAGGAAGAGTATTTTAATTTCACAAAACCCGATCGATACCAGTACGACATGCTGAGTAGAACAACCTTAATTTGTAAGAGCGCTCAGCAAGACTGTTCTTAGTAGCTTACACCATTGTTGACCCTGTAAAATGAAGCATGGTAACGGATGTTTCACGAGTGAACAATAGTGAGAAGTGGTCACACTTTGTGGTAACTCATAATAACAATCTTCTAATGATTTAGACCAAACGACTGGAACAATATAGAGAATGAGTTGGCTATTCGTCATTCAACATTTCCTCTTGTGTAACATCATACTGACAAGTGTGTTGAAATAGCCTTAGTTTGTTCGGATGTAGCCACGATTCTAATAATGTTGACTCAAACTTGGGAACTTCAGAATAGTGAAAAAACCCTGCTGCATTTGTGCTCAGGACGAAATTGATTAATGCAGCATGAGTTCGTTGTTTGCATTTCAGGGAGTACCATTTTAAAAAACCTACTGATTCTGTTCTTCAACTGATTGGCCTAAATGTTACACTGTAAGCCGTTGCTAAGCCAATGTAACCGTAAACCGTTAACTCATTTGCAAGTGGTCATCAGTGAGTATTGTCTTTTACCAACCTTAACAGCCGTTCGATGTGAATTGATTTGATGTGGATATCACCCATTATAACCTATAAACAAGTGCCTTAATACAAGTCTAGCAGAACAGGTATACTGTCAACATCTTTCATGGAGAAAACCTATGTTGTATTACTTTCATTTTTCAAGCCCGCTGTACGAAACGTTACCCTCGTTTGTGTCTGGCATGAATTACGTTTCGATTTGCCTGGATGATGTTTAACAAATATACATGAGTGATGTTACATATTTTATTACTTTTCTACAGCTCAGGGCGCAAACAAATTTTATTTAGTCCAAGAATACTACAGTGCAATTATCTATTAGAAGAACCCGGCACATTTCAATCTTCTAAACGCCATTTAGCTGGGAATCTATGACGTAAGATTCGATACGGAACAGACTGATGTAAAATGCTTTTTATTATTTCAGAAGAAATTTCCAGTCGAATTCTTTTCTTTTATGAACTGCCTAGTGAGGGAATCGATTTAATCGTCTTTTCAACTAGGCTTTATAATATATCCATCGTTTTCGCGTAACATATTAGCGTGAGAAATCTGCTAGTTCATTTTACACAGTCGCTGTTCATAATATGATCTTCTGCTTAGAGAATACAATAATTCCAGAATCTTGCCAGCTGTAATTTTGTCGTATAGTAGCACTGTTTTTTATATCAAAAGTGTTACTTAGCCTTGGTTTTTTGCTCATTGGCTGAACTCGTTTAGCCGTTCTGTAGTTTGTCTGCAAACAAGCAGGCAATCACCACAGCTTCAGACGGGGTTTAAAAAGGATTTCGCAAACAGTGGTTTAGAGGACGTGTTTAGAATACAACCTTCCGCCTATTGACGGGTCGTGGGTACGATTCTCCGACGTACGTGGTGCTGTTGAGACCTAACTGGGTTGAAATAGCTGTCCACCACTTTGCTGGTGGTTACTGGTACCACCTGTTGGCAACGCATATGTTGTATGCAAATATGCTGGTACCGAAAGAATGAGTATACTGCAATAGATAGAACTTGAAATAACAAAACATTTGAGACTGAAAGTCATAATCAAACTTGATGGTTTATACACCAACTATTCTACTATACAGCAGGTGACCACCATGTTTGTGTGCAGACTGCTTCTTCGCTTTCAACCAGGTACTTGATGTAATCGACACCCTGCAGTGTTTAGACAGCAGTAAACCATTTTCTCCAGGTCTACGTGCATTTCTGAAGTAATTGAAACAAGATATATCATCAAGCCTTCTTGCAAACAAACCACCAACAATATTCACACTACAATAACATCCTACAAATGCTACATTGTTCTACTAATGTTGTCATAATTGTCCCAATACTGGGCCCGGCATTTATACAAGGCACGAAACTATCAGACGAACTATCTGAATGGCACAGAAAACGGACCTACGTTATGGAGTTTACGGAGTTAGTCAGTGTATTGCAACAGACAAACCTCGTTGATAATCGCCGTATGTAGCGTGCTAACATGTATGTGTGCTTGCCAACAAAAGTAGAGCAGTATGGACACAATCAGCGTAGATCGGCGAAAGGAAACTAAATCAATCACTTAAGCCCTATGAAATTCCAGTCTGCTTCGACTGCCAGGTCGTACTGACAGTCAAGAGCAACTTCAGTAGAATAGAATGTTTAGTTAGATTTAAGAAACTCGGGTTCTTTTTAATAGCCTGATATGGCTCTGTGGTTTAGTCTAAAGTTAAGACAGTTTGAACAGCCACCCATTCATTCACCATCATGGGAACACTGATGGAGAAGATGCAAATGGAGAGCTCTACAAAGCCTTTGAAGTATTCGAACGGATACGTACATAGCACTGATCCAATGAGAGAGCGTCATTTTTGTTTTGTGCTGATACAGATTCGTGCCTCGTTCCAGGTAGCCGATAGATTCTCTTGAATGACGTGTTGATAACTACACGAGATAAGACAAGACAAAATAAATGCATAAAAACTACAGGGATACAAGTTGGCATGTGTTAGACCTACGAAAAGATAAACGAGAGAGGGTTTATGACTGCTGGTATGTTATTGTCATTGGCACCACCGGCGTGTTTAAACGATGCTGGGATTTGGAATTTTGTATGACTGTCGTACATATCACCCTGAGTAACTATTTTAGAATAACTTCAAAACTCTGCACTCGGTGTACACTTTCAAAGGTTGATCGTATAGTATTCGTCTAAAACGAACTAACTTTCAAGGTAGAAACATTGTCGGCCAACGAACGCTATTATGCGGTACACACTATATACCTCATTCGAAGAAGCAAACCTCCAAAAACTAAATCCGAACCATGTTTTAAACACCGAACTGGACCCAGTCCCTTTTCCAAAGTGAAATGGTAGGGTAGTCTTATTGAACCGAACCAAACCTGTTCTTACAATAACCGCAGGGGTGAATCGTGAACTAGATAAACACGTTCGTGATCAATCCTTACACTTACCTTCTGCAATCTGAAGCGTGACCAATACACAAATGAAGCAGGTATCTGGTATGAGATTTGTTATCCTGACATAGTTACTGATTTCATGGTTTGAACCACCAATTTGAACGAGTCGTAATTTACTCTTGGTTAAGGTTTGGCAAACCGTAGGTCACCTTGTCTAAGTGTAATCATTTAGTTGCGCGGCAGTGAATGCTGAATGATGTAACGTCGAATTGGCTATTGTTTGTTTTCAACTTTTGTTCAGAACCGCTTATAAGCGTCAGTAGTATTTACTTCGACCTGTATCCCGTAAGCTTTGCTTGGTGATTTAATAGCCATCTGAACAACTTACAAGCTGGAATCGCGCGACTGTGTGCTTTTTCAGAGGAGCCATGAAAAGCAGAACAGTCCTGATTAAATAATACCAACATGTCTATTATGGCGTTTTTATTTTCAATGTGGTTTTCCTCGCTGCGACGCACTCATATCAATGACGGTCAGTGAGTTTAATCAGGCTATCCTTCTTGTAAAAATCACCTCTACTGAATACTCATGTTTTGGCTCCAGTAAAATGTTTCTTGTTGAGTTAGAAATGTCTCAGTAACGTTCGGTCTTTTGCACATAAATATCCGATTAGTGAATGTTCTGTTGGCTACCAAACAAAGATTGTGTCCAAACAAATATTCATCCAAACGTAAGTAAAAGTTATAGGCTATCGGGAAGTAATTCTTTAAAAATATGTGGAACATGATTCTCGAATAGATTAAATTCCAAATATGCCTCAAAGTTGTGCTACAAAACAACTACTGAGTACGTTATAGCACAGCTCGATCCGTTTATTCAATCGTTTTTGGAGTTTTTATCAGTGCGAAAGTTAGCCTCCGTTGCTACAGTAATTTATATTGGTTGTGGAGCTGTGGAAAGTGACTTCATTTCTCCAGATGCATACCACGGTAAAACTCTGACGTCACTATTGTAACACTATCAGAATTTTCCAGTTTACTTTTCAAGATAAAGTCAAATTATCAAACTCGGATCCTTTTTGTAAAGATATGGTTGTATCACTTCCCTTTAAAATTGGTTTTATACTCGTTATTCCTGGTAACCTGGGCCTTTCTAAACCTTGTCGAGCCCACAGTCTTTTAATTATGTATGCATTCTTGTCCAGTAAAGATACAGAAAGATAAACATTAAAAAGAAAAACAATACACGCAAGTATGAAATGAATAGTCTGAAAGCTTATACACTAGTCTACACCCCAATCAACCTGCTGTGTATATGATGAGGAATGTTTACCTCATTGGAAGGGGACAAATGGGTGAAGGGTTAGTTACCTTGGAATGCACTAATCTCTTCCATTCGGCATTCGTAATCATTTCCACCTAACAGACGCCCAACTTCTTCTTGAACAACAGCTGCAGCATTGGAAAGAAAACAATCGTAAATGATTTGTAGATAAACATTCTACTTTTTTAAGTTCAAAAAATATTTTAGGTCTTGTGTTGTGCTTGTTGTGGTTTATTTGAATGAACTGACTGCTTAAACTATTGTAATTAATCCTCTGGTGAATGTGAAATCAAGGAACATGTAAGATCCTTTTGTATGGTTTCAGGATAATATTCTCAAAGGTTCACAATGCTGATGGGCGTCGCGTAGATTCGTCATAAAAGAAATAACATTTCGTTTGTTCAGTGGAATGAGTGATGCACTTGTTTGGCTAAATCATCCTCGATAAAAGTGTAGTTATGGAGACAAATCAGTGAAATTTTGTAGCGTGTCAAAAGCCAACCTGCAGCTGAGTTGTTTGCTTAAAGAGTACAACCGGTCTAAAATGATTCGTTTGAGTTTTGGACATGGAATCCTCGTGCCTGTAGTCATACTCTTCTCTTTTCTGAAATCCTTAAAACAAGGTTTGCTTCATGTTGTTCACTTTCTCACAGTTGTATTAGAAGTGAGCAATAATACCCATCGTTGATGCATTCGGGTCAGTAAGCGAAATCTTTCTTTTGAGTCAATGAGGCGTTTCAGTCCTAGATAATCCTGTTCTACTAAACTAGAATGGATTGAAATGCACTTATTTTTTCATTATAATGTGTATTGATTAAATAGTAAAAATAGATTATCGAAAAGTAGAATGGATAGAATTAACAATGGGATTACCAGTCATTAAAAGTAAGTGTACAGTAGTTGCCAAGATCATAAATACTGTAAGTTAGGTTAAAACTAGATGAAAAATTAGTGACTGAATGATACTGCGACTGAGTAAATTTATCCAGATCCTTGTATAAGTACGAGCTGCTGCTTTCCATTGCATATCAGATTAATATATGGGGGATAAATAGTAAGCATACACCTTCATTGTTGCATATTTTATTCCAACTATTCCATGTGAATCACTTTAAAATGCAGGCGACAAGTTAACCTCCATTATTGGCGCTTTTACTACTACTTGGACTGCTTAACGTATGAAATCAATTGACCACGCTAAGGCCATTCAACCCCACCCCCCATTAGTATTGATTAAAATGTAACCGGACAAATGACAGCCGAATGTATAAGTTACTCAAGTCGATCTGAATGACAAAATCTTGTCGTGTTCCGGTGGTCAATACATGACTTGTCGAATAGAAAAAGAAGGGGATGATGAACCAGGCTGGTAGCAAGATAATCGATTAAAAACAGTAGAACGAAAGTGTTAAGCTGGTTACAGTTCTAATTACGTCTCAATATTATATCACCTTGAAAACTGTAACCGTCGTCAGTATGGTATCAACTTTGTTGTTAATGGAAAGAATGTACAACACAAGACGCATCCCACATTGAGTACTATGATCACATGAGCAAATGCACAGTTAGACCACACTAAAGTACACATGTTTGTTGTATCTGTGCCGATTTTTATGTATGTGTCAGCTTGCGCGGGTGATGTCCTCAATATAACAATACATGTAGGCTTGTAACTCTAATTAGATCAGTTGTTTAGTTAACAGTACAAAAATCAGGTCAGTTTCCCTGATCAACAAAGCAAGAAAATCCAAATTCACTGGGGAAATTGAGTACGTACATGACATTATGAGTTGATTCCTGTAATCAACCATAAAACCGATACTGTGACCAGCATGTCTTCGTTTAGACTTATCAAATCAAAACGAGTTTTGAAACGACTACTTCCGTATGACAAGCTCGGTCTGTCACGCTGTAGACAATCAGGCTTACGTTCATCGTTTTCAGCCGGGCGAGTCCAGATAACTGTTGTACCATTGATTTACGCATCAACAATCTTCATGACCTCAGTCCGTTTTCGGTTGTTTGAGTACAGAATTTATAGTTAAAATGACTGGAAAAGTGTGTGGTTTTTTACTATTTGTTTTATGATTGATGACAAATTTTGTTGTGTTTTTATGATCAGTGCTTCAACTGTCAATACAAATCCGGCTGTTCTAATCCGGTCTAAGTTTACTCCTTTTCCCGATGAGTAATTAAAACGAGAAAAGACCAATGTAGTCAGTGGATCTGAAGAAGGGTATCAAGGTCACTTTTCATCCTTTGTGGATGTAGCTACCACGGACTGGAAACTGGACTGAGCTGAGCTGTGCTCATCCAATCAAGAGAGATGTGTACACATGAAATACCGAAAACAAAATAAGCTGACCTGAATGAATGCATTGTTAACTACCTTGCCTCTCGGCTGTACAACCACTTAATTTAATTGAATGGACAAATGGCTAACTAAGTGCACGAGGTCAATGTTACTTTTTTTCTGAATGCAGAATTCTATGAGCATCACAAAGCTCAGGCGTATTACTCTAAGTGCACTTGTGGTGAAGGTTGTTGTAATATTTGAACAAGTACCAAAAGGCTATCTATATTTCAGTAGCTTTTGGAAAATATACTTAAAAATCTTTTAAGCGTGACAAATACAACGCATGATAACTTACACGCAAGCATCTGGTAGCATTTGTTGCCACATTTCCATCTTCTGTTGGTTGTTAAGGGACTCAGGATTAACTGATATAATTTGGAAATTGAAAGATAAACATCAGACTTTTAAAGAAAAATTCTGTTAATCTTATCAACTGAAGAACACTGTATATTTTTGACTGTTACCAGCTGCACACTATGTGCATCAGCTCGAAACATTCATATTTCAGATATACGTTGTTGATGGTATGTCTCAAAAAGAAGGATTGGACACCACTTGCTCACATCCTTTGTTTTGTCAGTGGTACGCACTTTTGTCCACACCGAAAGTCCGAATTCCTCTCCACGTGACTGAAAAACTGGCTTGTTGAATTCACTCCAAGCTCGGTTGGACTATCACATCTGAAAGTTGAATTACAATCTGTACAATCAATGTTGAGTGATATACTCAGTTTATAACAGTAAAAGTCCATTCTTCTCCCAACTGACTTCCTGGTTAAATGATTATTCTGAATAACAAACATTATACTGTTTGGAACTGGAACCACAAGCGAGGTAGTTGTTTTGCTAGTGGGGAATACATTCAGTGACAAAGTCGCATCATTTCCGCTGTGGAACGGCACCAATCGATTAGCAACAATAGTGTTCCACGTAATCTGGAGATAATCTGAAGGCTCTTACACAATGAAATGCAGCGCACATTAAGAGTAAGTTTTACATTTCACAACTGTGAACACCTGGTAGCTCTCCCACCACGAATGATGAAGATGCCA
Organism: Paragonimus heterotremus; assembly: GCA_013368495.1. Taxonomy (NCBI): domain Eukaryota; kingdom Metazoa; phylum Platyhelminthes; class Trematoda; order Plagiorchiida; family Troglotrematidae; genus Paragonimus; species Paragonimus heterotremus. The sequence goes on from LUCH01002341.1 coordinate 73,084, forward strand.
ATACCGTTAGGAGACATCTAGTAAGTATGCGGGAGTGTGGTTCCATGGTGACTGTTGATTAACCAGAAAACAAGCCATCCAGTAGCTACACACTTCAACGTTACCATTAGAGACTACACTGGAGAAGATGCTTTTATCTACGTTATCCGATTCGGACCTGATATTTCTAATCTTAATGAACCTACGTATTATTAAGCTGATTTGGTCAGTAATTGCTATTTTAAGTTATTTATTACCAGGATTGTCATCTTTCGAGTGCTTAGAAAGTCTGTAAACTCATCACTACCTTCAGAAATGGATGCAAAGATGAACAAGTAAAACATCGGCCAGTGGCTTTACTGGCAATACTCTCCATTGAACTTAAGTGGCAATTTCTTCAAAGTGTAAATGGATGTGCGTGAATCACCATGTGACTTTTGTAAGAAACAATCAAATTTGTAAACCACTCGAGACTGTGGGACCAAGATCACTAACAAAACACTAACACTAAGTTTAACCCACTGAAATTCCAACGTCTTTAAAACAGGCACAAAATCCTACTCAATTTTAAAAGCTAGCAGCTATAATTTTGCAGAACAAATAATTAGACGGCTCAGGGATTGCCGTCCCAGTGAGTGGCTCCAACAACAAGGTTATTGACAAGTTAGAAGTCTGGTTTTCAGCTTCATCTCATCTTCAGTTCTCTGTCGTTTAGCCCGAGTTTTTTCTAATTTACCAAATAGTGCCAATCTGCTAATACTGACTAGTGCAGCTGGAACGATAAAGTGACGGATCACACAAGGCTTGCGTGTGTGAGTGAAAAATAAGTTTAATTCTTCTGACCACTTGTGCATATTGGTGATCTGTGGTCGTTTACCACATAATGTCGTTGAATAAAAAGTCAAGTATACTGTCCTCAAAGTTGTGCTGATTATCGTCTATGAGATCAAAAGTTTATGTTCTTCGTATCAGATGAGAAATTGGAAACAGTGTCAACAATCAACTTGGGTGTGTTTACAAATTGTGTAGCCGTGGATGCAGAACCATAAGTGATACCGAATTACGGACGATTTCCGCCTGAATTTTTATCCGCAATCTAAACCTTCATTGTATGTCGTCATATTAAAGCAGATGTACAGTAATTTCCTCATTCTGCAAACCAGATAAAGATTTTATTAGATTCTGTGGAGTTCAGAATTTACTCCTGGACATAAAGGCTCAAACACATAGATCAGCTTTCAATGAACTGCGATCAGATGAGAGAAAACTCATGTACACCTTCAACCGGAAAGACGCCAGTTTTACTTCCAATCGGACAGTCTGTCGTGTGAATAGAACTTCTTTTTAGTTAGAGTTTTGCCAAATCTGGAACAGCATGCATAGCACAGGTCAGCATCGGCGAATGTGGATAGTAGACCACCACCCCAGTTTACTAACCCACTTGTTTGACAAATTTCACCAGGACACCAGATGTGTAAAGTTGTCTGTTTGCTGGAATTTTGTCGGTTGTCTGTATACATACTGGTCTATCTGCTTGTCGGTTTCACTGTTTCAGCTATTTGGAAGTTAATATCAGACAGACTGTACACCAGTTACTTTCCTACCCGTGCACTTGAGAATGCTTCCTTTGTATTTCTGAGCTATCTAACATAATTTATTCTCCGATCAACACAGAAGCAAAATGGTAAAACCACTGGAGTTTTCTATCTTGTTTGAAAATGTATGACTGTATTTAGAAAAACTGATATACATTTCAAATTTCAGAAATGCACTTCACTATCTGACTAAACGTTTGTTATTGGTTAATTGTCGCAAACTGGTGCAGTGTGTTGTCTGCCAAACATAATTTAAGTACTGAAATGGCGTAAACTAGGCCGACTTGTTGTCATGGTGATTGTCGAGAAGGTTTTTATTCCTTTCGTACACGGATAGATGAGGGTAAAAGAATGTAGCAACTCTGGGACAAGTGAGCTTCCGCCATTCTGGATTAGTCTGAATGATCCGTTGTCTACCAACTGGAAATTTGTGCGCCCTATATATTTTTTAGGCGCATGTTTGAAATACTTCTTCTATATGGTAAGGTAGTTTTTTACGCAGCCAAATCTGAACTAGGTTTTGCTATTTCTCTGAAATTGACAAACCATGTCACACTTGGGTTCTCTAACTTGTATCACATGGTTGAATTTCTTTTTAGAAGCGCCAGTAATGGTTGCGCTGTGTGAATTGCTCCAAAATTGGCTTCACGTCCTTGGCTTAATGATGTCCTGTTTACTGCCATTGGCAAGCATACTCGTTAGTATGTGCGGAGATAAAACTGAGGTCTTCAAACTGACCACATTTTTAAACTGCACTTTTATGACAGTTTATGACTGATTGAAAGCGCAAACTAACAGCAACAAGCACTTCACGACGCATGGGGTTAGTCATTTTGAACGAGTGAAGCGTTGATGGTCACTGGAATCACAGGTTAGTAAAAATACTTGTACCTATGAGTGAAAGAATCACTGTGAATGTTACACCACTCTCTCAACCTATTAAACACCCTAAGGAATGCACTGCCATTACACACAAGAGAATAGGTTGAGTTCCTAAGCAAGCATGTCACCCAGAAAAGAAGATAGTTGATTAAAATTGACATCCGTTTTAGCTAATAAGATAACCCAACCAACTGACTACCAGAATCAGCAGGTACCGCGGGAACCTGTTGAGATTAATCGATTTTTACCTGTCTGCGATAGTCGTGGTTGTGACTAGTGTGCACAGATGTCCCAGTGAATTGTGACATGACAATCAGTGTAGTGGAGAACAGTTAGTGTCAATAATCTTAAATAAATAAATAATGGGTGTTCGGGAATTTAGTGAATACAACTTGATCATCAGTCGCATTTCATCATGGCTTTTGAATCCTAAGGATATGTAATGCTGATGAGCTGCAACCAGAACAAGACACGAGTTAAATGCCTAGTTTCTAAGACCATTGATGGGAAACCTTATATGAATGCGAAAGCCTCAACCAAATGTGAGTAGCGTCCAATCTAATGCAGCCAAATACTCGATTGCCCAGTAATAATCTAAAATATTTCTCGGAAATTTTAACGAACCTTATGAGCTCAATGCGACTCAAAGGTACTAATCTTAGGGTCATCGACTGAAGCTAACTACAGAGTCATTTTGCCTCCTCTCGCAGTAGTTAAACAAACTGAACATCATTCACAAGCAAATGTTTCGGTCGAGCCATAGGCGAGATCGATGACGCAGTTGGCAACACGGTTGTTTCATGAAGTTATGGCCGGAGTTAAACGTTTGTTGTAACGAGGATATATTTACTGGCGAGCTCTAATGAGAACCAAACTCGCAATTAACGTCCATTCTCAAAACAGGCTGGCTGGAAAATCTATCTGAGCACAGAATCGGAGTCAAACCTAAATGAGGTTCAACTTAGATATCATTAGCTATTTTCCACGTGGATCCGTGAAGAAATGATGCCTTCCCGTGTCAAATCTTAGCTTCGGTGTGAGTGAGTCTTACAGATATCGCTTGAGAATATAATCATATTTAGATTTGTATCAATTACTGGGGAATTGAAGACACATCCATTTACGCAGTACATAGGTTGTATATCAGGACCAATTAATTTTAGAGTAAAAAAAACTTATCCGGATGCCGAAAATGTCACACAATGGCAGTTGTGCTGAATTTGCATGAGGGATTTGAGAACTGGTGCCAAAATCAACGAGCCGAAATCCCTTTAAAGAAACACGTGACAGTCTATCATTTGTCAGGATTCAGAAATGGAATTCGAAATTGCTACCAATGAGGACTATTTCTAAGGACAGTTTGTATATCTTTACATGATATATCTGAATATTTTGTAAAAATGGGTTGGTATGTTAAGGCTAATAAAAAGTGTACAATGAAAAAGGAACTTGGGAAGAAACGTCAATTTGCAGAAAGCTGGCGTTGCCTAATATAAGCGCAAATGTTTGATTGTCAAAACCTACAAAATGATACACTAACGGGTCAAAGCTATCAACGATTCTTGTCTACAGTTTTGAGCATCTTGTTGTCAACCAAACAGTGCATTAAAACAAGAGCCAAAGTTCTTTGCATGGGATTCTTAGAACAGGAGGAACACTACTGTGAAATCTAGAGTTAGTTAAAAGTGGCGAGAAACGATCGCATGATTTTCGATTAATTAGAAAGTCAGTGTGTTTGTCTACAAAAAATAAAGCTTGTGTTCGGAATCTTTTCCGGTTGCAAACTGGTACACGCATGCATACACTGGAAAGTGGGTAACTGTGGTACAAGGTGTACATTTTTTCAGCAGATGTCCAACACCTAACCAATTTACGTTATGGATATCTTGAAGGCAGTCTACCTTTAAAAAAAACGGTTTTTTAGAGGATCGCTCGGTTAATTCAAGATCTCCTGAAACTGAAACATGTGTCACTGCTACCGTCTGACCTTAAAGAACGCACTTATTTTTACAGTCCAGTAAGCGTGGCACGTAATATCGTGAAACGGCTATAGACATATTTTTCGTTTTAGCTAATCCAATGACAGAGTTGTGAGCTAACATGAGGAGGATGCCCCCGTTGGACACGTTGTTAAGTAATGCATTCTTCCATCGGATTACCAGGCATCCAACTTTTGTTTCTGTGTCGCTCAATCAGGAAATCAAAATACATTTCAACTTTAACCATACAACCAAAAACTTTGGAAGCGTTTCGTATGTTGTTCTTTAGTGATGCTGATCAATAATTCGAGGAAACCTCTTACTATGCCTTCTAGTCCGCAAAATACACCGGCTCGCTGAAATGAATGTGCGAATTACTGTAGCTTTTGTCAGCGAAATGGTCTCAGTGACAGCCAGCAAAATGGCGGACAGCTGCTCTGACTAGTTTGGGTTTCGTCAGTACTGTGCACCGAAGCATGACACTGGGATAATAATTACCACAACAGTAGTTTAGAAACTTAGTTTCTAGATCATATGATTATGATCATCAGGCAGCCAGCAACACCGCGTCATGGCCCTTTCTGAGACCATGCTGAATGCTTCCGAGTTTGTAGCACAACATATAACTGACTGATTTCAGCCCATAAGCACAGAAAGTACAACACATAGAACCCAATTCAAATTGGCTTCGTTGGAATGTAAGTTGGTATAGGCGAGAAATGTAAGATAACTCAGCATCCATCAAACATGGCTCACTTCAATTTTTCACTTCTTGCTTGTTGTTTCAGGGGTAGCCATGCAGATAGTCAGTTGTAAGGTGAGAAGTTCGAGCCCGAGTTGCTCATACTCCTCGTTACCGGTTTTGAATGCTTTATCACAGTTGCTTTCAAAAGTGAACGAGATTATCAAGAGATAACTTAAATCAGGTAGTAATGAAATTGAAAAACACTAGGATTCGTAGTCATTTTCCCATTCCTTATTAAGTGGTGTAACCAAGGCAACAATTTAAAGTCAATATGAGTTGTTCCGCTACATAAACTTAAAATTGTTTATTTGAGAGCTCTTTCAAATAAGGAGAGTTACATACTTTTTGTACTATCTCGACCAGTTACTTCATTAGTCCGTGTTAACGAGCCATTCGTCGATTAATGGTTGAGTAGCCAAAACCAGCAATAACCGTGATCACTGACTGATATCTCGAATTTATGGGAATACTTCGGTCCCTGACCATCTCCATTCTGTCAGATTATATCTTCTCTTCTTTTAATTAACTTATTTTTTTATGGCCACTATCATAAAACCTAGGTTTGATCAAGTGTACTCTTGTGCTATGAATTTTTTACTTACGAGCCATACCACAGAAAACTAATTACGCTGAATAGACAACACAACATTCATAGTGACATCGGTATTTCATCAAAATTTAGCCAACTAAACGTTCGAAAATTTTTACCGGGAAATCTGAAACTTGAATTTGCGTATATTTTCCATCATCCTTATCCTCATCAATAATCGAAAATGTTTTGCCTGCCTTTTGTGACTGATGAAGCAACAAATTTTAGAATTATAACACGGATATTGTCGAAACATTTGCACGTTGAACTGTTCATACAGTTGCCTGCAAACAAACGTTTGTTGCTAGCCCTATCCAAACAGATGAATGCAAGTAGGTACGTATTAAACAGCTTAACTGTATGAAAATGTAGACAACCTACTACATGGTTCGCTTTTTTTTAAATGACTAGTGAACAATGCACGTGAGTTAATCGGTCTAGTATCCCTGTCCTTGAGTTTTCTTATCTGACCTTGTTCTCTAGTATAATCACAAAGGATAGTTTGTTGTAATCCCTACGGTTGGGATTAACAAGGGATGTACTTTTATAAATTTCATGCAATTACCTTGGCCTTACTGTCCCGTTGCTATGGTTTCTGCCCGTTTGAACGGACAGAACTCTTCTATTCCAGTTGTTTTTCGACAAGTTATCGGGCTTCCCGGTTTTTCTTCTGGAAGATCAATTTTTGGTATGTGTGGTTCTCCCAATCACTCCCTTGTGGTTTGCCGCCTGGATGACATGAGGTGCTGAGTTCGCACCGTACCATATGGTCTGACAAAAACTGAGGGCAAAATTTACCCAAAGGACCGGACAGCTGCCATTTACAAAACACGTCGAGGCAGAATGTGTTGTTCTACCACATTTTGTAGAGTGACAGATGTTGATCCGAACAGGAACGAGTAATTTCACACACGAGTCATATTTGTGGAGACTGACCCATAAGTTTCTAATTTTAGACTAACAAATCTGGGAACTATGCGATGATTCTTACAGACCGTGCTAGTGGAGTTCAGCATAAACAATTACTCAGTTTTTGTTTAACGTGCACTTCCTGTGAAGCGGTTTTCCAAGTACTGCGTAATGCTCGATTTAAAGCGTAGTCACAGTTGCTTAAAATGTCGGACTGAAAATGTAGCAGAGCGAAATAATGTGATACCAAATGCCAAAACTAACAGACCGTAGTTAACAAGCTTTAGACTAGCAGTTCAAACTACGATAAGCTGATCACACCCGTGTTCCCTCTATACTCATGACAAAATTTTCGAAGAACCTCAAGGTCCTGTCAAAACGGCCACAGGCGCATTTTTAGTCCTCATTCAGACTACTTGGTAATTCTTACGCTACGCTTGGTACTCGTTTCCAACGCTGAATGACCGTCTACAACTTACTAGGTTCTCGACTTATTTCACCTCTAACAGTCTTCAGTTGTAAGGAGTAGAAATCAATTTCCCTCCCAGTTCTCAAATGTATATGGAGCGTGTTTACAGTCATACAACTCAAGGATGGATTCTGGACAGCGGGAACGATTATATTTTACTCATAAGCAAGTTGACCGCACCGATTCTGTTGGAAGATAACGAGCCGTCCATCGTATTGAATCTACTTAAGGGTCAATTTGAAGATTTTAAACTTCTGTCACCATAATATTCTCTGAAGGTTTTATCATATTCGTAATTTATGGGTGTAACCATGCAAATCACGGTGATACACAGGTGAATGTGCAACAGTGTTAGAAATTGGTGTCATTCCTGATATTAACACCGGAATCATTGGTGGATGTTCTCCAACCTTTCCATCCGTGGTCTACAGTTACCATTGTTTCACTCAAACACAGCACGCTTCACGTAAAAGCCCAAATGAAAACATGATAATGGAATAGTAGGCTGCATAATGTTCAAAGGCTAACTCGATGCTACAATGCTACCAGTCTGTCAGCAGTGCCAAAGTGTAAATCAATTGGAAATACTAAATCCTAAGATCTACAACATTCTACTATTAATACTTATAAAGTGGAGAATAATGTCGGATCAACTATTCATTTGTATGTTCAAAATAAGTAGACTTCTCCTCATCATTACTTCATCAAATATGGTATTGAGCGCATTCAACAATACTTTCAGATAAATAGCTAGTAAATCGGGTGGGTTACAATAAAAATTAAACGGAGATCAATCATATGTTTGTTTGTAACATTTCGTGAATTCTATTTTATTATATCTCTCCAGTTTTGGGGCGGCGAATGGAGTGCTACGTGTAGATGCTGGACGCCGATGTTCCAGTGGAGAAGGCCGGTTCTTTTTTCGTTGTAGCCCTCCCAATGGACAGCCTGTTGATATGTTGGTTACCCAGATTCGTCAACTGGCCCTAGAGGCTAAACAAAGATTGAAACGGAACCAAGTATCATCAGGGACTCTGGAATTGTCTGGCCGACAGAACTCAATGAATACATTGACTTCGGTCGGAGCACTTAATCAAACTATTCGTTCATCGACTGAAACGGAACCGGAGACGCCCTCACCTGGAACGTTGCCACGCACACGCTCAAGAAGACAGAAGCAACTTACAACGTCCTTGAACAAAACCAATGGCTGCTATACAAATGGAGCACCTCGAGCCACCCCAGAACACTCTGACGACCCCGACACACAACAAAGCGATTCTTTCTCAATGTCCACAAGTGTATGTGATGGTGAAATTGTCCGGGCCACTCCTGGAAGAGCTGTAAGCAAAATTTACAGGATTCATTGGCTTTCTCTTCTGTTAGGGATTGTATCGAATTACCAGTGGGGTATCCGGTTTAACGTACGTCTGTCAAAAGGATGTCATAGTGGTGCGTGAGGAAAGATTAGGATAGATCAGAATAACACTGTCGAACTTTCTCGAAAATTATGTGGTTCACACTTAAAATTGTGCTTATAATTAATAACTCTCTATAAATTCCTTTGCTCAGACCTTATGATTGATATACGCCTATGTGAGATCACGTTTACTTGTGAAAACATAACGTTGGTGAGATAGAGACTATGACAGAAGTCAGCTAATTAGGACAGATACACATAGTGATTTACGCTTAGGGAATATGTGACATTTCATAGAAACCTGTTATGCAAGTGGATTTGACCAACCGATATGTTGTTGGAACAGTAAGAGTTGAACACAGAAACTTTGTGGTTGATGTTTGGTCCCAGATAACAAGTAGGTTGATTTACGTTTTATCTTTTATGCCATCTATTAGTTGACCAGCTAGCCGTTCGGTTTCACAAACATTTCTAATAAAATGATTAAACTTCTGAAATGAAGTAAGAAAGTTGCAATTCCGTAAGTGAACGCTTTTCTGTCTCCATCTACTGCATGTGATCACATATGTACCTAGCCAGGATGAGTATTCATTCAATCGATGGTGTGCAATTTATCTACCCACCTCTGAATTAACTCTAGCAATTCTACTAGATTTTCAACCACTGATCATGTTATCTAGTTGCACTTTTAATAACAAACAAAGATTAGTTCACTTTGGCCTCGGGTACTACACGCGTCTGCCTTAGATTTACGCCCATTTATAATCACTTCAGTCCTTTCGCTTATTGTTGGTCGTACACTCCAAGCAAGTCGGCCATGAGCATGAATACCTCTTTGTCTTACGGCAAACCATCATTTGTGAGTGTGTCTGTGTATGTGTGCACTTATGTGCCACCAAAGAAGCAATCTGTTAACAAAGCTAATTTATCCACAAACAAACAACTGGACTCATTCTTGCATGGGCTGGATGACCTTGACAGTCCCATCCTGATCAATCTCACCGGTACAGGTCCGTATCACATTTCACTTGTGTCGGCCAAAAACCGATATGATAGCTAATTTGCGAACAACTGTGGCTTTGTGTACTCGTCCAGAGACAAATTCCAGTCTCAAACAAATAGGTCAAACATTGTTTGGTTGATTTCAAAGTAGCCAGAACAAAGCTTTTTGGAATCGACCGATTAGTCAGTTGTGTGCGTCAATCCGGCAAAATTGTACTTTACTCGTCGGACAAATATTTACAAGCCGCACAACAAAAACGATCGTTTAACTTGGAAAATGTTCAATGAGTGAACTGTCACAGGTTAAAAAATAACGACCTGTCTCGGATGATATTCGGGTTGCACAACAAAACAGAGTTTTCCATACCAAATAAATAGAAAGGGGAGTTACGAATTAAGACAAAAAACTGGACTGAAGGTGTCTTTTCCTTCTGCTTCCGAAGTGACTATCGCAATAATTAAACTTTCACCGGTTAAAGGAAGTTTACGCGCACCCGATTTCGTATTGGAATATACTAAAATAGCAAACAGTAGAGAGAGAGTGCAAACAAGATGGTAATGCAAACAAAACTGAGTTTTGTTTTGGAAACAAATTGAAAGAAAAACAAATTTTTGTTTCAGAAAAGCTAAGGATCATGGCGACGTGAATTAAAGTGAAACTGATTCAATTTTACTGTAGAAAAAAGGATGTGGTTTGGACATGCTAATCAATCATGAAATCATCGTACTTCAACGGACAGTGACTTGTCAACCATGGCATTAGAGGTCCGGATATCCGTGGTGACTAGAGACCCGGATTAGCTTCAAGACTGCATGCATGAAGTCTTGCTTCGAAGTCATTCATTGACGACGTTTGTAACAACGAATTCCTGTAAGGTTCTGCCCGACTGTTGTTTGAATGTCATGCGATTGACATACTATTCCAGCTTCAGTGAGCGATCTCGGAGAGAAAGATACGCACTGAACATAGTAAGCATTATGTACATCATCGACTGCAGCTGGACAGACACTCATTTAATATCTTCCGTATGTGTATTCGATTTGATAACAAGCAGAAAGATTGTGAGTGAATGATTATTTCAGAATTTGATGATACATTCCAAATATATAGTCATACAACAGGTTCAGTATATTTCGCTTTAAGGATAGTTAACGAAATGAGGAAGAGGCCATTAACCGTTTTAATCTGCCACTGTTGTCGTCCACACATCAGTTCTCTTTCATTGGGCACGGCACTGATTCCAGATATCGTCAGCATTTCAGGGAATCATAATTCAGTTGACGTACATAGTATACGGTCAAAATCTGCGACCAAATTGATCAAATGAGTGGGCCGTGCACGTTATGAAGCATGCTGCGGAGATATTGATTTATCGTTTACACTGAAAATAGAAACAGACTAAGAGTGTTGTTGCTTTAATAGCACGCTTATTGAACTGCGCTGAAATGTTGGTCTTTTTACGTCTGATTTTGCAACGGACTGGTCAACTTGGTCCCGGGTAACAAAATTCAACAGATATTGCAACACAAAATGGTACAATGGACAATTCTGTCCACGTACACCCATAGAAATTAAAACAGCCAGTACGGTAGTTATCCTTTGCTAGTGGTTACGACTTTTACAGATCGAAGCGGCCTTCGATATTAGGTTACGTAACGCATTTGAAAAAATCCTTCTACGCTTGATCGGAGTTAGTTTGTTGAAAAAGTCGACCGGGTGGTGATATTAGCTTTGTAAGGAGCGTCGCAATAATCTAACCATTCTGAGATGAACGTAAGCATTTTGCATCACCAAACTGGAACATGTTGTTTGACTTCATTTCGTCAACTCTTTTATATTCAGTTTATTTGTTTTGCTCGATACTCTCTAAAACTCATGGATGATGTAGGAATATGATTGGTCGTTTGTAATCTTTTTCATTCGAATTCAGCTGGTAATGTACACTACAATTATTCAAGTTGCGTACGGTGTACATATTACACCTACCCTGCGGAAAGCTTATCACAGATTGGGGATAGCATAACCTCTTTAGGGCTGTCGATGATAGACAAGTGATTTCTTGTCTACGGACTTTTTCAGTTTATGATGGCCCGTGGCCCCCTTTTCTAGAGTCAATCAGCTCCGTTCCTTGGCTGCTACGTTTTCATATTCCCAGACTGAACTTAATCAGTCCCGCACACACCTTCTTGCAACCTCGGTGGACCCGATTTCGTGATCGAATGGTTAAATGTTTTAGGTACAATCGTAACATTAATTCACATGTTATAGGTTAGGTTCTCCACCATTCTTAGTACTGATGATACTTAGTATAATGGAAACAGCTATTCAGCACCCAGACAGTGACCACTGGGAGTAACTGTTTTCAAAAACTTATCTCATTCCTTTCCGAGAATATGGTGACGCTCGCTAGTTTGTAAGACAGCCGAAATCGGTTAATCGATTTCGGTCTACGAGAAAAGTAGAGGAAGCGCAAAATGTCCTCATGTGAAGCCAGAGTGACCGCGGCCATGCATTCAAGTGGATTGGTGTCTGGGCTATCACTCTGGCACATGCTCATAATAAATTGCAGACGATTAATTGCAACGTTCGAATATACATAAACAACTCAACGAGTCCTTTTCAAAAAGAAGCAAAACACCTGATTGTCGTTCTTGTTGGATTACATCTGTAGTGAACATTCTTGTCACGCCCGGGATTCACACTCCGGTCGCACTTTCATTAGACAGTCGTGTTGCCAACTGCGCCATTTATCTAATATTACGTTCAACCGGATTTTTGCATGCTACAACTCAGTGATATCCAGTAACATGTAATGCTTAGCTTGTCCGATCGCCTCTAGAAAAGACAGTAACTATCTTGCTAACTTTAATCACTGACTCCACCACTAAGACCTCCCATCGAGATGATATATCAAGAATCACTAAAATTGCCAAGCGACATTTCAATTATCGTTAAACTATATTGTATTTTAAGTGATGTATACTTATTATGACTGATGTCTGATTTATGCCAACCAACATACTTTACTACTTAGCAACTCATACATAAGTCGTAGATTCGACTACCCGACGTAGTTGATGCAGGTGAGAATCAGCAATGTTATAACAATAGTCAACCGTCTTATTGGAAATCAATAGGGTCAACATCAAGAAACCAATCGGTTACAGACTTCTATAGTGGTTTGGAGGTGCAATCTTGTTCTCCCGTTTACCTGCCTAAACAAGAACAGAATCTGTCTTAGAGGAAACTGGATCCGTTAAATTACGCACGAGAGATAACGCGCGCCTTGAATCAATTTCAGCATGTAAGACAGTCAATTGTTTAAGTACATCACTATCTAGCTTTCACTTAGATCAAGGACTCAGAGTTCAGTTCGTAAGAATCGTGAAACAGATCGCGGTTCCAGCCTTTACAATATGTTTTTATTGTTAATATGGATTAGAACTCCTAGCTGTGATTCACTGACTCATTGGTTTAACACCTTGTTATGCAATAATACACAGATGAAACCACCGAGGGAACAAACCGAAGGAACCAACCTTTACGACAATCTACCGAGACCACCAAGGAAGGGAGTTAAACTTCCAGGGGCTGTTAATGTATTACCATTGCCTGTGCGCGCTCGTTCTAAAAACCAGTCCGGAGGGAGGGATCATTCAAATGAGTCAAGTTCCCCAGTCCCTGGGTATGATCGTGGCTCCAACGGTGCCACATCAATCCTACGTTCCTCATCGTTCAACGCTTCTATACGTGGACAAATGGAGGAGATTAAATCAACGGTTGATCAAGATTCTCCATCTGGTCCACCTCCAACGCCACCTTCAGCATGTGGAACGTCCGTCAATGGACACATCTGTGAAGAGAACCCTTCTACGATGAAAATATCTTTCACGACTCCAAAACCACTTGCAATAGAGTCTGATCAGATAGAAGCAAAAACAAGATGGAGACATCCAGCACCACCACCGGTGCCGAGTGTTGAACAGCCAAACACTACAAACTCTTCCACACCCGTATCCAATGCAACTGATTCTCATCCGACCAGTGGTAGTTCGACTGCCGTAATGCGGGTGCCTCCATTTACGGCTCCAAAACCGCTAGCAACGCAGGCGCACGATGCAACCAAATCGCGAATTAGCAATCCTGACAGCGCAACTCAAGGTAAGCACACAGCAATGCCTTCACACAACTGTTTTTGTCCGATCGATGAATGTAAATTTATCATTTATTCACTCACTGTTGGTAAAGTATGCGAAGCAGTTCAATAGCATGTGATGAATCATGCAGATGCAACTGCGCTTTTAGTGTGCGGAACAGAATATAACAGAACTGGAGAAAATAAGTTATTATAGAAGTTAGGAATACATTTAGTCATTGTGAATAAATTCTACTCAAGTTGCCTTGCAGAAAGTTTCTCATTCATAAGCTCGGATGCAAGGAACATTTTTCATCACAATGATCATCGGTATTCAAGGCTCCACGTCACAAGATCACCGTGATTAATGTTGCTTACCTTCATAGTATGATTTTTAAGAGTGTTTTCCTCGCTTTTGGCTTGCAGTGGTCATTACTGAATAAGTTATAAAGTCATCGACAATTAGTAAGGTTATTACTCTTCAAGCACAAATTCATCACAAACCAGACCACCCACCGAAGCAGAGATAATCCCTCAAGAAGTTATTCTTGAAAACATGAGTACCAAGTCTGGTAACCTTGTGAGCCGACCATGCTTGCAGTCATCATCTTTCCATACCGAGGCAAACAGCTCAACTTGGTGGTCACGGCTGTGTCAGTTCAGTGGCGTAACATACTGATTAATTAGTGCGTACATCTAGGCTAACCTAACCTCCACAGGTCATCAGATTCGTATGCCTGTCAGACAGTTGCTTCGATGCTTTTGACTGATCCATGTTGATTTAACAACACATCAACCGTTAGTTCTATATTCCACCTTCAGACAAGTCTATTCGTTGCTTTGTTTTAGTTAGCACATGCTTTCCTTGATCAACGTAGAAAGCGAAAACATTTGCAAGTATTTTCCCTCCTCATATAAAAATGTGAGCCTATGAACCCTCTAACAATCTATTATTTAATAACTACACGAAAGTGGCAATTTTACAAATGAGTCTAGTTGTTTACACAGACGTTTTGCAAAACACACCAGGGGACCAAGTTTTTCAGGTGTGAAACGGGCCAGACGCACTGGCAGCCAAAATCTGTCTTCAATGAAGTGTAAATCAGACTAATCAGACGTAATAACTTTCCGCTAGTTTGTAGAATTTTCGATCATATACAAAACATACGCTACCAGTGAGACGTCAATAATGGCTCCACACACGACGGTAGACGACTACTTTAGTTTTGTGCTGCACACACTGTGCGCCAGTAATCAGTCGACAATCCAGTGACTTGATCAAATTGTCAGATCGATCGTTGAGCACCGATGACCTTGAAGTAGCGTGTCTCACGTGATGGATTGTTGCTCACCTCTATGTTGGATAATGAATTTGATGTTGAACGGGCTTTAATCAGACGTAGAAAGTGATCACCAAAGTCGAAACACCGTATGATGGAAATTGCTGTTCTTAAGGATTTTTGAACGCAGTATAGTCTGGGTGTAAAGTTCCGATAAAATTTCCGCTTTTTCAACAGGTCTCGCATCCAGTTCAGTAGACTTGGCATCAGAATCGTAAAAGTGTATCGAGCCAACTAGCCAGATTTTATTGGTTTGAACTAGATACTATCACAAGACCTCGCGGCGTGTTACTGTGTATGAGCAAACCATTTTTATTTGGGTATATATACATATATGAATCAGTGACTTGTAAGATACTACCTGTGTGTAACGTGTATTTGCAGAATAAGGGGTGGGTACAAGCTTTGCAAAAATGATGGAATAATGACCTTCCTTAGTATTTATTGTATCTCTTCACTGAAACCTGAACCCGAATTATTGCTTAAAATTTTCAATTCAGAAGAAAGATAAACAAATTTGATTTTATTTTACCTTCGTGGACAAGTGTTTAACGGAAGCCACTTGAGAAGGTGATCGTTTTATGTTGGTCAGTTGATGTTGCCTGTGGCCATTATCAAACACTCACCCAATGGTGTAACTGAAGATTTTGCAGAAGCAGCAAAGTCATTTAAAAAAAGACTCGAACAGAAAACTAACGAAATCAACAGCATATATACTGAAATGAGTTAGTTTCTAAGTATGTTTACAGATAGCTGAACATCACGTTCGTTCCATCATAGTTTTCATCTCCAGACGCACATTTCAGCAGACCAGTTTTGGAGAGTATGCCTTATTTCGGTTTGCTTTTGTTGAAGTTCATTAGTTCGCTGATAATTGCAATCCAATCAAGTTAAAATTTTAAAATTTGTTTAAACTGCTACAAAACGTTTAGGACTTTTATTGTGAAGTCGGATATGCAATTAACTTGAGCTATTGTTTTAACATGACCGTGGGCGTAATGATCGCCGCAAAAGATCAACTACTGTTTCTGATGTGAGAGCCCAGCTACCGGAACAATGTTCGCTGACGTTGATGGTTCAGATATACCCACTCGCCATAGTAATACTGACTTGAAACAAAACTGACCAAATAAATTTAGTGAAAATTATTGGATAGCGAGAGTGCCAATACCATTGACGATGAAGAGATACACTGTCCATGAACCACCTTCGCATAACGTACATTGCCTCCGGTTTGGACATTCTTTTTACACAAACCTCAAGCAATCAATTGGTTAAGCTTGAACTCTTCCCTCATGTGATCTACAACTAATAAATGAAAAGTATTAACAAAGTTTCCACGTAAATCATCCAGTGTTCCATTCACAACTACCTACCTGAATCACTGAACGTGGGGCTTTGTTGTGCTAAATCTTACTTTGTATGTTTGCACGCCCACCTTTGTGAATAGGTGTATTTGTGTGTGTGCACGTTCGAGTGTGTTTTGAAGAATTACACGGTTCGGGTATCTCACATCATTCTATTGATTTGCTGATGAATGCGATCGATAACTCTAACTGGAAGTCGAATAAATGAAAAACAGGTCACGGATAAAAACAAACTGAAATTGGATATTTAGACTCCTATTGCGATTTTATCGAGGGGCAACCCAAGGCTGATAGTACATTAAAGGTGACAGTGTCTAGATTGTATGATTCAACATTCCAACGCAATCACACTGTCGACAAAAGTCGCTTCTAATCTTGGAAGAATCTCCTATATTTTATCGTTTGTACTGGGTGGTGCGTGACCATAACAATACGGTTACGTTTTCATGACTGAGTGATTAAATCTTGTTGCTGTCGTGAAGGTAGCAATGAAATATTCGATTGGGTAAATTCCGAACGGTGAGTTGTGATTGGTAAACTTTTCACATCAAAAGGTTACACATATCGGTTCAACTGTTGATATGCACATGTGATATTGTTTGTTAAGGGTGATCTGCATGTCTAATGCCTTTCGTTGGAGTGCGAATACATAGCTGATCAAGCGTAAGTTGTGTTTGAATATCAGTGTGCTTTCTGCCCATGTAAAAATTCTATAACCTTTGTAGACGACATTGTATTCGCTGTCTTGTTACCTCATTAACATGAAAGAGTCGTATCCAATGTTCGGGTCTTAACCAAGTTAGCTGATCATGGACTGTCAACTTACGGAAACTTTAGCACTGTTAATTCGAAGGCTTGTAGGCGATAACGCATGAACAACCGTAGCCATAACTCGTTATCGCAGATACAGGAGGCGTTCTTAATTGATTAAACACCATTCGACTGATATGAAAGCCAGCTGCTGGACACCGACTGCCAGATTACTGGGGACAGTTCACATACGGTTTATCTGACATGAACCTTCTTTGGCTTAATACCTCTCCTATGCCCGGACAGACCTCTGTACGTTGCGGCTGTTTCCATCCTAGCGTTAAGGAAAGTGAATCGACCAATCAGGATGACTGAGTCTATCCGAAGGGAACAGAAACATGCGTTTTTGAGTGTCTGTCAACGAACTGCAGAATCCTACATTTATTTAATGCACACACTGAGTTCTGAGGTGTGTGGAGATCAAATACTCTATGTATCATCCCCTACCCAGGTTACGAACTCCAAGTCTGATACCCATATGTGCAACCACACCTGCAGTAGAACAGAAAAAACATCCTTTTTACAACGAATACCACTGAAACACAACCGTACAATGATAAATCTTCCTATCGAAGATGGCAATCACAGCTTGTTGCTTCAGTAGCACTGTCCGAATGCAATTCACCCCCCAACTTATCGATAGGCTGTACCAAAACAGATTCATCAACGTGGTTGACAAGTGGCTTAGGGAACCAATAAAAATGAGTAGAATGTTATTCTACTCTTGTTGGCTTATCCAAAATGTGTAACACACTGTCTGCTAATCAGATGAGTAATGATGATGTTCATAGTATCTTAGTAGTCGTATCATTGGCTATGATTATCCATGTTAGTCTGCGGGCGCAACCGTGATCACTGTTCGACAGAATAGATACTATGTTAGGAGTGTTCCACTACCTATACAGACACTATCTCGAAGTTTTGTTTCAACGCGTGTGCCACTGTCAAAAAAAGAAATCATGCCAGTAAATCCCGATCTCACGAAGAAAGTGGTGCTTTCAACACGCTCTACACCGTCCTCTCATCACGCTGGCGCGAACTAATTGACTAAGTTTTGTTTACTCAGGTTAATTCCGATCTTTTTCGATCTAATTGGTCAATCCGACTAGTTTAAGTTTTTTTCGGGGGGGGGGGGGTTCGCGATCGATGCCATTCCTTCTGAGATTATGGTCGGTGGGTTCATGCATGATGTAGAAGGTAAACCCAAGTTCTCATTACGTTTGGCGAACAGTCTGCTTCGAACTACTGGGTCTAAATTTCCCACTTGTAAAATGCAACCGGCAAGATCAGTTAGGTTAGTAAATTTCACGGAAAACCAAAAACCGGAACATTAGTCCGACAACTGATTGTGTCTAACTGTGATACAAAGTGAGTTTATCCGTCTGGAAGACTGCTTTTGATAGAAAAACAAGAACAGACGAACTGCAGCAGCCAACCGATGGTCACACTAGAAATACACGAATTTGGCTATTGGCCAGATCAGTTTTTTAAAGATGATGAGCGATTAAGGAACACGGTGTCGCAAACAATTTCAGCGCTACCCTGATGTCCTATTTGCATTAAAGAGAAAACGGTGCGATAGCTACCGTCGCTTTACACTAAGCATGATGTGTTTTATCACACATACCGTGTTGTTCCTTCTAATGAATTACGATATCACGGCGGTACACTTTGATCCCTAGCCACTGCGTTCAGTCAGTCGACTATGTATCGAAGGTAAACGTAGACCAGTCAGTGATTGTAGCGAATTTCACTAACATCCTGAGGCCAAATTGGATATAAAACTTCAAAATTAAAATTTTCCCCACAGGTGATCGTGTTTCTGTGCCTCCAGTTAGTCAAGTTGCATAACGATTAATGTGTAACTCGTGAGAATGAAGAATAAGATCAAGTTCCAGAGACGGTTAGTCAGGACAGTATCATTCCTGGTCGGCTGTATAAAGTTCTTCAGTACTGACCCCGAGCCGTTACTTATTCTCTGACAAGCTCTTGTAGCCTGAAACGTTGGAAATGTGACAAAAAGATCAACATATTTCGTCCAGCTAAGCCACAACTGCCCTGTACTGTGAGAATGCTGATTTCATCACCAAATCGCCTTTCGTCGAACCGCCGCACGCCTAATCTACCATCAAAGAAATCGTGACTCATCAGTAGGAATAAATCCTGTCGTGTACAGTTATCTTGAAATGGCCATCGGGCGTGTGCACTGCATGGATCCGGTCCTTCCAGATGCAACCTTCTCAGACAAGCCAAAGGGGACCAGTCACATGAAAACCATTTGCACTGATAGAGCTTTTGTCGCACTACTGATTGTATAGGGGTACATAGGTTGCCAAGCACGATGCTATGAGCATGAACCAGAACTACTCTTGCAGTTGCGGCACTGTTGCCATCCAAATCGAAAAGGAGGGAGTTAGAAAAGGTACCTTCAAAAAAAGAACACTTCAGTCGGCCAACAGATGGCCACGGCCACCAGCGTTTTTTGTAGTACGTTCGAAAAAGTGAATACAATCCAGAAGCCAGATATAACTACTAGTACATCCATTGCGTACAGCAGTGCTTAGAATCAAATATTAGTATCTTATCGCGCCGTCGGTCTAGGCAAGCCCCTCATCGTTAAGTAAGTCACCCAAGAAGACCCTGTATCTTGTTGTCTTGTAGGTTAGACTTTTGAGTCAGAGACTCGGGGTAGGGTTCTGCAAGTCAACTCTCTTCCGTGGCACGAACGACCGGGAAGTATCAGAAGTTATCGTTTTCCGGACAGTGACATTATTCACACATAACCACTTTCTCCTTCTACTTTACCCCCAGGTTTTCTGCTTCATCTGTACCCCTGGATGATAAATCTTTTCTGAAATCAAGACAACCGAAAAACATTGACACCTTCAATGTCCTCACTCTCCGACAAGTTGATCAGCAAGCTCCTCTGGCAAGTACTCACTCAAGTTTGGAGCTCGATGTATGTTGCTTGTCGGAGAAACGAGTCTACGATTCTATCGTGGTTATCCATTTGAGCTCATCTCTAGATAATTGTCGATCTAAGCGCCTCCCTCACAGGTATTTGGATCTGTGCGCAGTCTCAAGCGGATCGTCTGCAATAAAGGAAGTTGTGGTGGAAATGCCCCAGTCTTGAATCGGTATTTTGCACTTTGAAGGTGCGAGGTGCATTCCACACAAACCAGCCCAGTCACTCACCTTGTTCAGCACGATCTGCCTGTCTTCGGTAGAAGGGCTAAGTAAGACAATGTCGTCCACATACTCCAGACCCGTCAATCTAGCACCAGGAGGAAGCTCAACAC
>LUCH01002342.1:0-12233 GCA_013368495.1 Paragonimus heterotremus
TGTGTACATGAAACGTTGTTAAATGTGACCATCTTCCCTCTGATTGAGTCTTCTTTTGACGACGGATTTCATATTTGTCTTCTTATATATCCATTTGTTACTATGCACCGCATGTAACTACCTTTCATTATCTAGCACACCCGAGCTTGTTTCTCACAAATGCGTTGGGCAATATATATTATTATTACATCATTATCACTATTGTGGCATGTGCATCATCGCCCACAAACGTACACTTCCCGATGAAACACACCTGGCTCTCTAGCCGAAGAAGCGTCAAGCTCGAAGAAACACCGTTGTGACTAGTATCGATCGTACCATATTGTACAGGTTCTTCACTTGTGTTGGGCATACTCAATAGCACGTCATATTTCATCAGACTATGGTTGCGCCCAATACGACCTAACCTTATTTACTTACTACAGACCTCACACGACTTCATCGTATGGTTGACCTTCGAACGAATAAACCAGTCCGTTCAGTCTGACTGTATCCCAGAGTTGTTCTCATGACTGAGCAAAGAAGTGTTTACAGTCTATAAGGTCGTGATCACCTCTGCGCAGGGTACTACGGACAGACTGGTTATACGAGCTGATGGCTGTCATGTTAGAATGACATGTGGACATCCTGATGTTAGTCGCACCCGAAGTGCTAAGATTAACGGACCTCCGATTAAACAGTCTTCCTCGTAAGCTATATACACTTCCAGCTAAAAATATTCTTTTGTTAATGAAGGTTTGAAAACAGGTTAATTCGGGCTATCTCCTGAAGATTATCGATAGTAACAGCCCATCTTTCGTTTAGGCCACTGGACGATTGTTCGACTAACCGGGGCAAATCAGTGGACTCATTTAGCCCCTCCGGTCTATCTAGTTAGGACAATGATACATCGCACACCCACATTTGGATGGCCAGATACCTGAGTCCATTCAACTCAGGGATACCTAACTTAGAGTCCGCAAACATTACATGCGTTACAGACTACGGCGTCTAGTTTGGGCTACCAAAGATACTAGTGGATATCTCCAAAACCTCTATACATCCAATCGATCTTGTTAAAGGTACACAATGATCCATGGTTTCATTCGTTCAATCACGACAACGGTAAGTCAAATACGGGAGTCTTCGGTTACCGTACGGTTCCAGGTAGCAAAATCTAAAAAAGTCAATAGGCTGTATCAAGAAGACAGTCTGTTGGCTATGGAGCTGGTCCATCGTATGAGTACTCAACCTCAACTTGAGCACTGCAACCTCAATACTGTCACTCACGCAAATGTGATAGGCCTGCGTCAGAAAGTCTCTAATGGTCATTTGCTAAAAGCTTATTAGGATATTCATCCTCACTCACCTACAGTGAACGTTGTCAAACACTTGGCATTGATCCACTTTGGTTACGAAGACTAAAGCTGAATCTTACACTTCTGTATAAAATGACACACTCGGACGCCATCACCACAGCATTCGCCGTTCAGCTCCAACACAGCTCCCCATATGTTTTGGGAAATGAGGGTTCTACTTTGTCAATCCTGTTAGATCGGAAGATGATGCGGGCCAACTTCTTCATTGTGCAATTTTCTTATAGTTGAAATAGACTTCCGAATGAAATCGCAGCCAGTAACAACATTCGGTCATATTCGAAAGGGCCTAGACAGATTCTTTACACCATCAAACATAATGACAATCTTCAGACTGTGTATCTTCTGATGACCTTTTTGAATGTGGTCAGGAAAATACGTGGCCATCAGAAAGATAAACGTATGTACCCGTTCCTGTCCTCAGGCTACCATCCAAAACAGCTTGCTTGAAGCCGTTCATTGCGTCTCTACCGTTTACACGCACTCCATCTAGCATTCGATGCATTGCACACCTATGAAACCGTTGGAAAACCAACTAACTTTTATCTATGCGCGTTATCGCCCAAATATAACTTAGAATGCAAGGGAATACAAAATTGGAGCCTATATCAACCTCAGTGGAATGAAGTTATACATAGTCACACTTGGAACACACGCAGAAAGGAAAAACGTTTATAGTTTACATACACAATTTCCCCACGCATTATATGTATGCCCATTCGTAATAACCTATCCACCCTGTTAAATCATCAGGGTATAATTAGTAACGGCCGGTATACGGGGTTTATTTGACTAGCACACAAAAATCTTCACAGAAAATTGTGACAAAACTTATACATACACCAGTACATCTTACATAATTGCATTGAAACGGCAGTTCTCCTCTTGTGCTACCTCCCTCGCCTCAAACATCCATTTTAGTTCACCCAACAGGCCTTGTGTATTGTGAAATATGGACTTCAGCCCAAACATCGGTCCCATGAAGGAAACTGACGTCTTAACTGAGGAGTTTTGATTATTATGTGATGGCCATTCTAGAAATAGCTTCCAGTTGCCCATTTATCGCAAAGTACTATGATATATGCTTGCAAGCATTATTTATTTCGTTCGAAAAAATAATGCCGCATGAGGTTTTTGTCAAGAAAAAATTATATACACATTGTTCGTCACATTACACGTGGTCAGTCCATATTTTCCCATCAAACACAGGTGCTTGCTTTCTTTTTTCTACCCCCACAAACATCCATCATGCGAGGAAAACATCGTCTCCAATATAACTTTGTAGAAGGTAAATTAATATCACATCACATCTTTCAGAGGGAATCCGTGTAACAAGCTAACTAGCTTCTTTTTTAGTCCGTACATCAATCTTTTGTAAACTGCAGTCTTCCCGCGGGTTACGCATTTTGTAGACAGATTTCATGTTTTTCGCGTTATATAACTATTTGTTGTTTTTTCGACGGATGAGGACCCATTCGAAACTCTCTGAAACTTGGTAGACTTCCGGTAACTGTGACGTGAGGGACGGGCCGTGTTGAAACTGGCAACGCTTTTGAATGCAATAGGTTTTTCACTACGGCCTTCTTGGTTTCCGTCGGCTCAGTGGACTGCACGATTGACGTTTTCGGAAGATCCAAAGTTAGCAAATACTTTGAATTATCTTAGTTGAAGTCCTGTTAAATTGCTGTTGAAGCTTCATGCTAATACACTGGGTAAAATTTAACAACAACCCCAATAACGTTTATATGAACAGTCTTGTTAACGGGACTATCTGATGAGTTCAAAAACGTCACAAACGTCCATTGAAAAAAAGGTAATTTTTGTGATACTGCTGACCATATTACAACAACAGTACTCTGTCCTCTTGAATATGAATTAAGTGGATACACGAATTATCCAGCAGAAAAAACGTCCAAAGTGAAGCAACCTAGACCAGCACGTAAATCGCAACCGACTGGAGGAGGGTTAGCAAATTTTAGACAATCGAGTACAGATGAAGCTGACGGCTTGTCGAAAGACACCAAGAAAGAAAATTCTAACGGATGAACACTTACAGTTATAATCCGATAAGACAGACATTTTGTGTGAAATTATGGTGGAAAATACCTCACGATTGTTTATTGCATGCGGTAAAGAAAAATAAAAGTAAATATAGTAACGGATTTCTAAAAGCAGACCAAAAACGCCTAAACTAATTATTTGCTCCGCACCACATCAAACATAAGACGACAAGAGTACCAGTCGAGCATCGAAGGATCCAACTGCCGGCAAGCACTATTCGTGGGACACACAATGGTTTTACGGAGCATTCTGAGTTTTCTGAGCCTAGTTGATGCTGCGAAACAATGAAACTAAAATCTAGCCCATCAATGGAATCTCTTAGTTAGCTACAAGTCACTGGCGTTGAAAGAAAAAACCAACACATACCGGCAGTCAAAATTCTCAAAAATTGTGTAGCCTCTTTTGTAATCTAGTCAAACAGAAAACAATGCGGTCTGATGCAATGGTCAAGCGAGATCACCAGAGTGGAAAGGAGAACGAAGAAAAACTAAAGTATTCCCTTTTTAGACTGGTCGGAGAATTTGGCGTTTCTAGGATGGAAGGCGACGTGAGCAACACTGACGAAACTTAGTGGAAACCAACAGGCACATTAATTTTCGTCTGTACCAGTGGTCGAAAGTGGCGGGAAAAGGTTGGCGTCTGAATGGCAGTTGAAGGCTGGGTAGTGAACCGGCGATGATCGTAAGAACTGCTTTCGCAGAAACGAAGTTTAGTTTTGCAGGATATTTGCATGTCCGATTATCTAGTGACTGTGGCAAATCGCTGCCCACTCGGAGCAATTCCGGACTTTCAAAACCGAAGGTATTATATTTTCCCCTTTCAATCAGTGATGAAGCACATATCTTGAAGAGATACTTCAGAACTGTTCCATGTGGAAGGGTTTCTGCGGCAGATCAGCTAGTGATCACGAAGCAATTCGTGTCGAGTTTGTTAAAGTGTATTGTATGATACAGACATATTTCTGAATGGTTTGATTAATGTCGAATGATCGTCATGCGTTTTATTACCTTCTTCATACGAACTGCATTGATCATCCCCATTCTTACTTTAGCCATAGCTACAGTTTATCCTACCGTTATTCTGTCTGAACTACGTGAAGCTATAAATGCCAAAAGTATACATTTTCCCTCTATATTTTTTCCTCAGTAACCTGCAGTTCTCATCATCTATTAATCGGCAAACAGTCGCATCTCTCCGACCCAACCAATGATCATCTATCTGAGTGAGCTTGATCCCATTTTACTGTTCTCCATCACCGATCAGTGGTAAATTGTCCATTTTGCTGCACAAGCACACTTTTCGTTCGCCTTCTGAAACTTTTCACATTCGAGGAGGGAGGTTGAGTTTCATGCGCACATATTCAACCGGTACCGTATTAGGTCCAGTTTTAAAAGACACCTTTTCATTAATTGTTTCCAAGATGGATTAAGTTTCTTGCCGCGGGATATTGATAATGGCATTTTTGGGATCATCATATTATGCGTAACTCAATGTCAGTTTGAACCATGAGCAAACGATTTAATAATGTGTTTTCCACTGATATTTCAGCGACGATTCTCCACATACTCCCAAAGGTTTTGAACGTAGGTTATTCGGCCTGCTGGATTGAGCTACTCTTGGAAAACATCACCGGATAAGCACATGATTGTGTTATACATTAGTTGTACTGGATTGATTCCAAGACCTTCCGTTGGAGTGGATGTGATACGTGACAGGGTGAGCAGAAGGCATTCCGTCCCCGCATGTCGATGGAAACGCTCCACTACATCACTTAAGGCTGGGCAATATGAGGCTTTTTTAATATGTTCAAAACCAAGCCGTCAAGTTAAATCAAGGAAAAGGTTGCCCTGGAGTTGCAAGCCTCTACGTTTTGTAACCACAGAAGGCGCCTTGAAGTTGGCTACCCAATGCAGTTGAAAAGCCCTGGTAGTGTTTTATTAGTAGCGTCCAATGAAGGAATAGTCATCAATCGGCGAATGAACCACTGGAGGCAAATAGACAAGAAAATCACTTGCTGGACTCACAAAAGATAAGCAAACTTCATTGGACGTCTAATGGTATTGGGAATTATTCAAAGTGTTCCATGCTTGGTTGGTGCTGCAAAAAATGGAGCTAAAATCTAACACAACAATGAAATTTGCCTGATTATCAATCGGAATTGTAGGAAAAAATCGCACACGTGCCTGTTAGAGTTTATTTGAAGGTCTTGTGCCACTATTTTTCTTCCCAGTCAAATATAACTTCACAGTGCTATCTGATGTGACAATCGTGTAAGATTAGCAAGGGGTGGAAACGACGAAAACATTATACAAGTTTCCGGTGATGTTGATTCCTGTGGTAGGTCGCCAGTATCCCCAGATTTTTGAGTGGGATGGTGCAGTAGAAGCAGCAAAGTTTCCGTTGCTAAGGGAGTCTGTAATGGGTGCGCTCTGGCACTTGGGTGGCATTTTCTCAAAACGTTTTTTCAAACCTATCCTCAATGGTTTCGGCTGCTTGACATGCCAGTGTCCATAGTTAAGTACGGAATGCTTGGTTTTAGGGAAATAATTTTAGACAATTGTGGTGGTCTGCTTTGTCCTGCCCAAAACACCTAACCAGGATTTTACTTCGGAGTCGTCGCTACGAACGGATTTATTGCGTTTGTTTCCAATATGCTTACACTGACTGTAAGCTACTGAGGTCTGTGGAAGTTTTGGTTACATCTATGCAGTTCACTTATCTCAACTACCTTTTGGTATGTCTGCGAAAGCTGTGAAAAGCGCAATTACTGTTACCATTCTTCAGACTAAAAAATGTGCTGGGTGCCACGAAAATACTGACCTCGGTTTGTCATTAATTTCTTTCCATGTATAAAACGTACCGCACCCAGAAAGCGGTCATCCAAGTTCGCACAATCCTCCTTAGAGTAACTGCGTAACGACCAACAGTTTCCGTGGATGGAAATTTGTGAACCTGAACGAAATTACGGCATGTTTGCTGCCAACCGCAGGCATTTCGGTGCTGAAGGTTTCCACCACATCACGCCCCCTGATGAACATCTGACTTAGACTGGACGGCCAGAACACTGACGCCAGCTGGTCGTACCTGGTGCACTCTAGAAAAGCCGCGTTTTCCTTCGGGTGTAATCAACTCCGCTTCCAAAGATATCATCCCCAGATAAACAGAGTCCTGAAAAAAAGATGACCTCCAATAAGGTTCAAAAGGATTGATAATTTTTAAACCGATACATACACTCAATGGCTTCAACTGCACACGTGAGTTTGTCCCAACCATGGGAAAGCTTCACTCCTGAAAGCTGGAACGTGGCTTTCTCGACATTCAAAGCCAAGAAAGTAAATTTTTTGTCTCTCTGGCTGTAACTGAAGCTACTTCGTAGACTGGCTGCGAAATTAACGGTGAATCTACTAACATAAACTAACTTTCACATAAGTGTGGTGGTCGGCTCCGGTTGTCAACCGAAGGGGATCAGTTTCAAGCTTGTGACCCTGTTCTCCATGACTCAGAGGAGACGAACAGCTGAGCAAACCTTTATAGAACAGATGTTGGTGCCTCTAAACCATTCCATCGCTCTTGCACAGACGGCTGTGTACAAACTTCTGGTAACTGAATTGAGATCGTATTCATAGCTTTAAATAATGTGACCGGGCGGCATGATGTAGTTCACGGTCAGCCAGTTTTTCTCATCCGAAAATAAATATCTTCAAAGAAAATAAGTGAACTTGATTATCGTATGCCCAGTAAGTGCACTGAGATTAGGGTTGCAATCTTATAAGCTGTCTGACGTTGTGAACTAAGCTGGTGCATAAAAACTATCTACAAAGGTGTTAGATTTTTCAGCTAAAATTTTCACCAGCCTTACCTGAAACCAACCGCTTCCAATTTTATGGTTTTTATATTTGTTAGGTGGGAATTGAGGTTTCCGGAATGAAAATGTAGACAGTAGACGGTATTAGTTTAGACAGTAGACGGTATTAATACCGTCGAAAAATAGGAATGGTTTATCACGTTTAATATCTCCACATGTCATCACTATGTACGAAGAAGAGCAACTGCCCTGGGGCTCTTTCTTGGATCACTCAACTGGTAAATGGTCAGAGGAGTGAGTGCGTGCCTTGACTTAATACGGCTAGCGATATGAAGCACAGGACAATCAAAATTAACAATGTTTATGTAGTGTTGGAATTTTCTTCGATGTGCATAACGCTTTCCCAGTGTATTATGTTCTGCGAAGCCGTGATACCCGGCAGAAAACCACCTAATTGCATGCCTACTTGCGTCGTAGCGTCAACTACGTCGGGATACATTGGTTGTGCTTCAGTAAAATTGCAAGGTTTACAAACGCTTACGTCTGTCCATAAGCTGGGTCCAGAATAGTCGCGCCCTTGGTGCAGCAAATGCCTATGAATTATAAACTCACTAAGCTGTTCAGTCCGATCCATGAAGGAAAACGGTAGTAATTGTGTTTTTTAACGACGACAAAAATATTAAAAAAGAATGGGAGAAAATATCAACAAACCTAGCTGGTGAATCCACCAGATGTTGCTAGACCAGACTCACGTGAACGCGACCTAGTAAAACGGTGGGGTGATGCGGGGGAGGTTAGAGGCAAACGATACCAAGATACACATGAAAACTGTCTAGCAGCGGGAAGTGAAGGCGAAAAAGATGCGCGAGGGAAAGCTAGGACAAGTAAACGATATCAAGCTTCAGTAATATATCAGTATTAACGTTCGTGAGAGGAATGATCTTTCCTGCGCGCAATACGATTGGTAAAATCGTAACCTGCGGTCGCAACCAACAAGCGCGCACGGGTTGAATTTGAAATGTGTAACAGGGCGTGCTGCTGTATTGTTGACGCTGTTATGATTTTCGTTTGTGTTGGTCAGGTGCTTGACTTACCGGGCCTTTGGCTCATACTTGTTTGTGTTGTTCCCTTTTATATGACTGTTGCTTGGACCCATAATTTGAAAGAACGCTCTCCCCCGGTGTCTTCACTTTGCCCCAACGTTGGTCCACGAGTGTTCCGCACAATCACAGTCAAGACGGCCGGCTTGCATGTTACGATATCTGTTTCCGCAAAGAAGGAAGAAAATTATATGTGAAATAAAATCTGCCGTCAAACAGTGATAACACGAGACATCCGTGAATATCTGGCAATAACTCGGTGGTATCGCTAAAGAGTTTGAAAAATCTATGGTTTTGTGACAGAAATGACAACCGGTCTTGAACTGTTTGTTTTACCCGACCGCTAACTGGTTTGTCCCACCCTAGCGCCAAGATTTAAAATCTTAATGGTGGATGTTGTGACGGGGTACGCGTGTTCTCCTTTGAAGTAGCTTTTCATGTTTGATTGACAGTTAGCCGTTCTATGTTGGTAAATGATGTATTGTGTATAAATTTGGTCGGCGTGCATTAATACGCCTTCTGTTGGCCTATTTTAGGGAAAGTCGATTTCACGCCACGTCCCGTTCCAAGTTATGGTTTATCTACAGGGGTATAAAGACGTATTAGAGAACCGTGAGCTTTTCAGCTTCAACGAGTCCAGATGTTGCTAAGGTAAACATATGATGAAGTACAGTGTCTTGAACATGTTTGATCCAAGGAAAAACTGAAGTAATGAAAGCTTAGAGTATGAAAACGTGGTTGTGAGTACTACTGAGGTTACGTGGTAGATGGCGAACCAGTGTATCCAGTACAGGCGACGTAGGAGCGAAAGTCGTGGATTACGACATGTTTAGTTACTTGAATTCACACACACTCCATTGCGCAATTCCCGTGATACATATCGTCTATCACGCCTCAACGTTATTAGAAGAAAAACCGTGTTGGTTGTCAGCTCTGTTGCATTGGAGCAAACCCGCGACATAACTGCCTTCCTGAAAAGTGCGCACCCAACAAACCGTCGACTCACTGTATGTGAAGTGAGCGATTCATGGCGGCTGTTCCAGTCCAACACTCCAACTGCTAAAATGTAACAGTATTCTGCGGGTGTTTATGACAGGCATGCAATGACCATGGATATTTGCAACACCCGTCATAAGTTAAAACCTCCGTAGTGATAAGTGATCGCATGGCTTTTCTAGGGAACCTGACTGCAGCTGTGTTTTCCTCCTCGTCTATCCTGTGCGCATGATTAGTGTACGTCTGCCATAGGAGGCCTGGTATGAACTCATTACCACTTTCCTCGGTTGTGCAAATATTTTCACCCAGTGGATGCTTGCCTTCGCCCCAACGACTCATTTACTATCCAGTTCTTCAAGTTCGTTCAACACGGACGTTCCTGAGTGTTGTTTAACACACTCATACATTCCAGGCACTTTTTGCTTGGCACGCTTTTGAGTGCCGTCGGCGTAACAGCAACGACTCCAATCAAACTGCGCGCCTGACAACCTGCACATTTCCCCCCCTCCCTTCCAGGTTTTGCGGCAGCCACGTACCTGGACCAAATGGAAGAAACAACAACGGAAGCGAACAATGATCAGTTGTGAGACGCTTGTTTTGTCGACTTGTGCACAACTCTTTCACCATCACGTTATCGTGCTTCTATTTGGAATGTGTCGCTGAATAAACGCTCCACGAATTAGTGTGCTCAATTGAGTGGTTGTGGATATGGTTCCCAACACAACAGTTTCGTGACTAACCTTCGTACTGTCCATTTAAGCACGTGGACATTTTGTCCCTTGCACAAGGAATTGCTATTGCTTACATGAATCTTCCAACTACGACGTATTACACCGAATGGACTGTCACCCCACTCGTGCGTCTTTCCTTCCTCCTCTAGGTTACTGCGGTTGTCTCAGACTAGTTTGGAGCTAACTACTTGTCATATTTCCAACCAACAAAATGGTGGACCAAGGTCGCGTAGCACGAGTCGTCTGTGGGTATTACCTAATGTTGTGTTATTTCCTCGTCTGAAATTGTGTGTGACAATGCGTAAAATGGCGCAATTAACCTTACAAACACCAGTTGAACAAATTCATATGGAAACCGGTATTCGTTTAATCGCATGGCTACCTGTGATAACATAGAGGAGGGAGTAAACACTTCCGTCCATTTGTGGTTAAAGTTCGACCTAGATGTTGGATTAATCAGACGCACAGATCCGAGGTTTATGAACTACTTTATGTGCAACTGGCTTTATATAAAGCCTAGGCGGCTCATCCAAGTGCAACTCAATGTTGTTCACTTTGAGAACCGAAAAAGCAACCATCTGGAAAATGCAAGTGAGCGATTTAAGGAGGACACTCGCACACGAGATCATTTATCCACGGCCATCAGTAAAATGTGATCCCAGATTGAGCGGATAACGCGGGAGTTTGTGATGCAGCGCGCCCACGGTTGTGACCACCGTGAGGTTGGTAGCGTCGACCTGTACGGAGGGAATATGCTGTTTCGGCTAACAAAGTTTTCCAGTCGACTGGTGCTGATGCGTCTCATTGGGCGTGCGCCCCCTGCATTGTGAACGACTAGACGAGTTCAAGGTAATCGCATATTATGTAAGATCAACTGATAGCTTCTGGCGCGCCAACAGAGAAGACAACAAACGGTGAACATCAGTGGTGGCACGTGTAGTGGACAAGTGGGTGTGCGCTAGACCCTCTCCCACTAACAATTTAATACGCCTTTCCTGAAGAGCAATCGTAACATAATCCCAACAGGCATCGAAGCGGGGTTTGGAAAAATACCCGTATATTTACAACACTGTTTGGAAATATGACGAGTAGTTAACTCTAGCCTAGTCTGGGACCAACGGCAGCAACCAAGAAGAAACAGAAAAGAAGCGTGAGATGGGCTACAGCCCAGTGGGCGGTGCTCAAAAGTGCGCCAAGCGAAAAGTACGTGGAACCTTCGAGTGCCTTAAACAACGCTCGAAGAGGCTAGGGTTAAACGACCTTGAAGAATGAAATAATAGATGAGTTGCTAAGAAAAGAGCGAGCATTCGATGCGTGCAATTAGTTGCACGATTGAAGAAAGTGGCAGTGGATTTATATCAGGCCTCCTGTTGCAGGCGTACACCGAATCATGCTTGCAGAACAAACAGGCAGGAAAACACGGTTGCAGTCGGGATCCTTAGAGAAGCCACACAATAGTCGGTCACTAGACACGTAAAAATGCTGTTTATTCAGGTCGATGCGGTTACCACGCCTCAATACGCTGTCCATCTTAACAAGGCTTCTATCCATACAGTAGATTGTTGTTAACCAAAACCGTATTTGTTCCATGCCGCCATCTATTCCCTTGACGCTTGCTCGTTGGATACAAATTGCCTAAAAGCATAACCTTCCGTCAAGAGATAACAGTCGCCGTTACAGGTCGATTCCAAACGAACCACAAAATGCTGCATCAGGGGTAGGCCAAACCGCAGTCAGCTTATCCCAGAACAGAGAACCGCAGTTTAGGAGCTAACGCAGCTTTCACGCACAAGTCCATTTAGAAAGCTAAGGCGCCGTTACAGATGGATTTCCGCCGAGTTCCATCCAGCAATGCGGAACAGCTTAAATGGAAGGGAAGTGTTCGCCAATTGTGCAGTTCTCCCGAATGGTGTTTTAAGGCCGGAAAGAGTTAGAAACGGCATTTGGGTGCGAAACGATGACTCTTCAATTTTTCGTGAGATATAAACTGCATATTCCAGAGCGGATATATGCATATCTTCAAATGTGATAGGTGCGGTGCAATGAGAATATCCTGCTGCGCCTGGTGTTTGTTAGAAAAAATGTTCTGCCCATCTTTTCAATAAAGTCGTCGTGTCGGCTTTCGTAATGGATTTCACGCTCTGAAAATGCTTCCATCGGAATTTTCCTGGTGGACTACATATTT
>LUCH01002342.1:13211-29821 GCA_013368495.1 Paragonimus heterotremus
CGTCTATCTTTTCAACATTCTGCATAACTTAATTTAGAAGGCTAGATTTTCAAACAAAGACCCTGTCTCTCAGCTGGTCAAAACAAGCAAACTGCATGCCACACAGACGTTGAACTTAACGTCAGTTGAACGCCAACGTCCATAACGATACTGATGTATTTCATATACGTCGTCGTACGTTGAAAGGTAGGTCAGCCAATACTATTTCTATTGCAGCCCCATTAAAGTGTGTTTCAACACGATTGAATGGAATCAGTTTCATATATACTTAATGATCCAAATACAAACTTGTCTTGAGTTGTCTCGTGTGTTTCTCATCAATGTTGTTCATAGGTTGAGCCAACTTGATGGATCAGATATTGGTGTGAATGCATACTGCATACTTAGACGCTGTCCATATCTTAAGTCAACTGGACGGAGTATATGCTAGTGTAAACGCGTACGGTATACTTGAGGTTGTAAAATTTCATGGATCTCGCAATCCCGTGCTTCATTTAAACGTTAGTGGTTTCATTATCTCGATGAATCAGAATAACGAACGCTTGCATCAATGATTCGGCGTATATTATATAATTTAAGGCATTTTCGTTTGGGACAAAGTGAATAATAGTTCATAAGTCACGTTTCCCTTATTTCGTTTCCGCCAAATGACCTCCTGAAGATGTGACTGGAACTGACGCTCGTTCGACCCAGATATGGCATGAAAGTCCCTCATAGGAAAAGACTACATGATTTCGACATTCTGTGCACAGATAACCCAGTTTTTGGGACTCACAAAGTCCATTCGGTGGTTTGTTGTCCAGTGTTCGCAGTGAGCCATTTCACCCAAATCTCTGCAAGCTCTCGATTCGTCCGTTGCTATAATGGTGTGAAGCTGGAAGTGAAAGGTATAAGTAAGGTAGCCGGCTTACTCGGAAATGTCTTCCGAAGATGGACACTGAGGTGGTCGTGTCTCGTCTGTTCCTATAGCAAACCGCCATGAACGTCTTCCCGGTTTCTCTTTTTATGGCACCAAGTAACCAGACATCACGAGGTGACACACACGATGATACTCCTTCCCATGAACAGTGATTCTTCTATTTCAACGACGAAGTGAATTCCATCCGTCCACTACAGTCAACTTGAAGGTTGCATCATCGCATAACCCCTTGGGGCAGGGGCTGGTAATTGGTGTTTTAAGCATGAAGTTTTAGTGCACCGTGCACTAAGTCGTTTTCCCAGGTATGAATTTATCGCAGGCGAAAAGTGTTGTGTTCATCTTTGTTTCCTCAATTCTGTCACAAACCTCTCATTGTATTGTGAGCAGTTACCGCGTTTCATATTCCACCTCGTATCTTGCGATGGCTGTTGGCATCATTACTTGTGCCGCTGCAGCCGCAACCTATCAGGAGAGCATGCCACTGAGACCTCTGTTACTGAAAACTGTTGGTCATTATTTTCGCCACCGTCAGACTTTAGTGATACCTGTCTTTGCGTTCTGTTACTTGTCATTCTGTAACTGTTTAGCCACCAGACAACCGAGTTTTACTGCACCCACCTCGAGGTTTCCTAAGTTTGATGACATGTGTAAACAGTAAATATTTCAGACATGTCCGAGTAAGTCGGCTACAGTATACATATTACACTTTCATAAGAACCTGGCTGTTCGCTATGTACCGATTAATATTCATGCCCGGAAAGGGAAATCCCGCGGACCAAAACGATGAATGTTCCCCATCTTTTAACATACACAAGAGTTGTATATGGTACGATGTACTTGGATTCATTATCAAACACTGTGGAATCACTAGAACAGTCCGGCAGACGCGATCCATAAAGAACGCCTGGGAATGCAGTATGCAATAACACCAGTAGCTGCTTCGTCCAGCTGGCTTAAGCAATGATCAACGCTCTAGTATGTAGCATGCATTTACACTAGTAATTTTTCATCCCAGTTGACTTAGGCTGTCGTCAACTTTAGTAAGGAAAACACGGGAGAACTCAAGAAAAACTTGTATTTTGACTGTCCTACACATTTAATATTGATCTTCAGTTCCGAAAGAAAGATAGGAAAAATACTGATAACCATAAGTGAATTCTGCAGCAGATGAAAACGTAGACCAACAGTCATCGGAATCATAAATGTTGATGATACGAATATTGAACGGTTGCAATCGAAATGCCACAAGTGAGAATCAATGTTTTCGTCGGAAAAATAACCAGTATCAAAGTAGGTCATTATCCGACAGATAGAGGGGCACTGACTCGCGTACATATGGCAAGCTGCATTCAAGCATAATCAATAGGCAATAACCAAATCAATACGCACGTCGCTAATGATAGGATAGAACGGGTTACTCATGTTTGCACCACATCGATTCGGGAAAGACAAGTGATTACTGCGTTGATATTTAATTTGAAGTTTCTCATATAATTGTTGCTTTTGACAACTTTAATACCGTACAGTCTGCGTAAATTTTATCTACGTCCACGTCTTTCTAAGAAATATTCTTATATGACAAATTAGGATTACCAAAACCGGTCGTCAAACAAAATCGACCGGTGTGAAAACCACATTTTCTAGCTCAAAATTAGATATTGAGCGATCTAAGGGCAAATGTTCTGGGCCCAAAACTTGCCAATGCCCTTCCAAAGATATTGACTTCAAAGGGGGTGAAGATTAGCTGATGGTTCCCACCAGTACACGTCTAACGAAGAACTGCTCTATCCTTCTAGATAATGTATTGGCGGGGTTATTTGGTACGGTATCTAAACTGGAAGCTGAGCTTGCCCAACTAAAAACGAACCACGCCGTATTCGATTCTTTGGAGGAGAATCTTATCTCCCTGTCTCACATCTTCAAAATGCCTGAAAGTCCCAAGTTGGATGACATAGTGATCGTGAGCATGTTTCTCAACACGTTGACAACAGAAATCACAAAACGAATGCGCTACACATATGATGCCATCGTATTCAATGTGCTGGGTGAGCTTCACCTCGACGGCATTAAGAAGTTACTCACGAGGATTACTAATATGGGCCCGACATCATATACCTGCATTCGTCTTCGTAAGAAGACCCAAAGGATCTGCTGTTCGCTTTCGTTCAAAGTCCAGAGCGAAGCAGTTGCGAGACAGTTCATCTAATGTCAGGACCTTATCAAGTCCAAAACCTCCTTTAAACTGACAAAAATTATGCAGGATAGAACGCCATTTGATAGGGAATGTCAAAATCGCTTATTGTGCAACACTGTCACCTCCAAGCGTGTGGCTCATGACACATTCAAACAAGGTGCGACGATGTCAAAAGGTAATGTATCGGGCCCAGCTGAGTGTGTAGCTTCGTCCTGTTGCATCATACCTAAGCATGCCACTGTACCTTTTAAAAACACCAATGACACAACAAAGGACGCCATATTCGCCGACCTGATTAATTTGTCAGTAGATCTTGACAGTTCCAGTAACCTGCCCTACGAAATGGCGGCCCCCGTCGAGGAGTCAATTGGCAAACAGCAGCAGGTAAATAAATGTGCCTATATTGAACCAAAAGGGACGTCTAGATCTCAACCTGTCAACGCAGTAGCTGAATCAGACAAAGTGAGGCTCAGACCATCTACCAGCCAGGCGCGCGCCGGCATTCAATCTTCAAACTCACCACAAAGGGACCCAACAAACGGCCGCCAGTGCAGCACTGGCTTTGATGAACCCTTCTCAATTCACTATCCTGCGAGTCGTCCGTGCCTAACCTCTCCGCATTACAAGGGGTAGAATAAGAATTTTAACCCATATCCACACCCAGGGGAAAAAAGGATGCATCTATCACCAACCCCTGATCTTCTGTCTCTTCCCAACAATAGCAATCTCTCACCTGACACACCCTTTAAGGCAAGACCTAACCAGAACTCCACTGTTTCCATCAGAGTTGCTTATCCCATGCACAACGCCCCTTTTGATAAGAACAGCCCCCATACTATGAACGCTCACCTAAATGCAACCCACGATCCTTTCTTTGACAACGTGAACGTAGATATAACCAGTCCATTTCAACCTTACTCTTTTTTATCGCGTCACACACCGCTCAAACCTCCCGTGCCCAGTCCACCTCCCATATCCTCACTGCCCCACCACACCCTACTGACACTTCCGAAGTTTTCTGTTATGGACTCAGGCGCAGGCAACATTTCATCAGCCATCGATGCGATCACCATAACCGCATCAGACCAAGGGTCGTCACCAAAGACCCTTCTGCTTTGGACACTTTTATAGGTCTAAAAATTACTTCGAATAAGGAAAATGTGCTCAGTTTATTGCTTCTGAATGCACACTCACCAGTCAATAATGTGCATATTTTAGGATCTTTTATCTACTTATATAGTCCTTGCATTATTCTGGTCACTGAAGTTTTTCGCACCCCTGAGACTTCCACCACACGACTGAATGTTAAAGATTATCATATGTTCTGTAAAAATCGCTGTACAGGACGCGGTGATGGATATTTAGTTTACTTAAGGGAGCAGTATTCTGCAACCATACTCGATGAGCCGTGTCCTGATGGAACTGATGACGCATTATAGCTATTATTGTCAACTTAATCCTGTGAATTACCCTCAGGATACGTCTACAGACTACCTAACGCCACTCATGACGGCGTGATCAACATTATTAATGGACTGAATTATGTATCAACATTGCCCACACAGTACAAAATAATCGGTGAAGATTTCCATGTGCCCAATATTTCTTGAGCCTCTTTCACAGCTCCCGCGAATCAAGCAGAGTTTCTCGTATGTGTCCAAGTAAACGGTCGTCACCGATACGTTTTAGAACCTGCCAGACTAGACCACACATTAGGTCTCATTTCCGACACAGGTATCTCTTCTGTTAGAGTGACCGTCCTAGAACGGTTTCCAGGGAGTGATCACAATGTGGTCAACTTACATGTTTGATCTAAATGCTGTAAACATGTCAAACATAATGTTATCGCCAAATGAAATTAATCGACTGGGACACGTTCGCCATCCTATTGAGGTCCTTGGTGTGGAACATTTTTTCTGACCTATTGTCTTCGCATTGCAACCGAGGTATCCAATGAACACTACAGGTTTTGTATGAATATCATAGTCCCGAAAAGATCAAAACGCTGTGATGTGTGTAGTAACAGCAGGATCCTCACTCCAAAACAGCAATGTAAGCTCAAAAGTCTGAAATCACGACACCGAAAAACATATGATTTCTCTTTTATTATCCAAATGCATAGTGCTTGACACTATAGAAAATGAAATCAAGATGCCCCACCTAAATGAGGAAAAACGTGCGCTGAGCAGCAGAGAGAAGAGCTCTGAGTTGATGCAGTTGTTGAAACGCAGAAACTGTACACGAGACCCTACTATCTCAATAGTTACACTACAGAACAAAAACCACCGTAGATGATCCTGCAACAATCTGCGAGGCCTTCAAGTCGTATTTTGCTGCTTCCTTTAACACTGAAAAAAACATACTACCTCCACCTTTCCCCGTAAAAACAAACACGTTCCTAAGCCACGTTACTGTTGATGCAGTAGAAATACGCTCTCATTTAACCACTATTAAACATTCTTATCTTCATGGTCCAGAGGATATTCATCCTGTTGTTCTCAAACCCGGAGGGGATGACATTCCTCTCCTTCTGCTTAATATTTATACACTTTCTTTATCATTAGGTTTTTTCCCTCTCCAATGGAAAAGTTCTATAATTTAACCCTGTTACAAAGGTGGCTCGCGACAAGATATTAACAACTATCTTCCCATTAACCATACTCCAATTTGTTCTAGAGTGTTGGAAAGGATAATAAAATGTCGCATAGTTGAATTCTCATTATCACACAATCTTATAAACCCCTCTCAGCATGGGTTCCTCAGCAAACGTTCGCGCATGAAGTGCCAACTGGAATTCTTTAATCATGTTACAGACTCTGCTGATTCAGGGAATGCAATTATTATTATACTTTTGGATATGCAAAAAGCTTCTGATCGTGTGCCTCATAAGCGCCTTTTGATCAAGATGACATTGGTCGGCATAAGTGACCCATTGATCAGCTGGTATGCATTCTGCCGTGAAGACCTCACACAAACAGTGGAACTAGGAGATAACGGCCCACAGTCCAGATCAGTCACCAATGGAGTGATTCAAGGAAGCGTCCTGGGACCGCTACTGCTTCTTATGTATATAAACGATAGGTGTGAAGTTATCAGGTATGGCAAACTATTCCTATTCGCTGATGACATCACATTTTTTATAGTTTTCCTTCTGGCTGTCTCATTTCTTCTTTAGGAAATATACGGAGGGACTTCATGTCATTAGAGTCTTGGTGTCAAACTTGGCTGACGGAAATTCTCAGACAATAAATCCGCCATCGTCGCACACGGTTGTCATATACCAGAGGACTTTATAAAGCTGGACGGTCATGGTATTTCAACTGCCGACTTAGTCCGAGACCTGGGTGTATGTTATTCGAACTCATTCAATTTCGCTTAACATATATCATTCCTAGTAGCTAAAATTTGGCGAACCATTGGATACATTACACAGTCATTCCTTCTTCCGGCGACTCGACTACACCTTTATAAGCTGTGCGTACGACCCCAGCTTGAGTACCGCATGTTCATATATAGCCACTTGCGCAGGTCTGATACGTTAGCACTGGAAAGTTTCCAGCGTGTATTCACGAAGAGTTTAGTGGGTTATGCATCTTCTCTGAACTACGGAGAACGCTGCTAGACGCTTGAACTAGATTCTCTTTGGATGCGGCGTCTCAGGCTGAACCTTGCACTAAAGTATAACCCAGTTTGTGGCAATAAATTTACTGTCAAACTCGCGATTCGCCTTCAGCATAGCTCAAAATACAACATCAGGAACAAAGGGTTCACTTTGACAGCTCTTGAGTCTCGTAACAAAATGGGTTCAAATTTTTCCTAATGAAATATTTCCACATTCGGAACGATCACCCACATGAAATTGGGACCAGCAGGAATACGCATTAATTCAAACGAATCTTAGAGACTTTCCTGACACTAAAGGACGTCATTTCTATTTCCAAACTCTGCCTGCCTGAAGACGATATCTTTGAAAACGGACCTAACAACATCTAAACATCCGATCTAATCTAAAAACATCTGAGAGTAAACCTATACCACATGATGCAACGCCACACACACTTCAAACCGATCAAAGCTATCTACTTCACCATTCCAGAAGATTCTCAATTTCGAAGCTCATTATTTCTCAAGCAGGATAGATTTTTACACAGTTATGTTCAAAACTTGCAGATGAACAGCAAAACTATAGCCAAAATACGGTATCATACACACTCCTGTTTGTGGTAAGCAAACCATCCTGGTACACTCTAACTCCATACTTAATGATTACCAGTTGTGTATAGTTATCGACTACTATGCAATAACTTTGCACGTTAGAACTGTTTGGAAAATATATATATAACTAAGCCTGTTCGCCTCATATAATCACACATAAATATGTCCCGCTTTTTATCCTAACAGGCCCCCTGATAATCTTCCCGCGTTGCCAAACACCTTTTTCATTCTACATAACGGCCGTATCTACTAAATCGATATCGGAATTCGGCTGTAGCCATATGCTAGGAAAAGCTGTGAATCAATCTATTTTCGCGTTATACGATAACAATTGTTTGTTAGTGTTGATTTCGTTAAGGTTTGTTGCATTATTTTGAGTGCTGTGTCTTGTTTGATCTGTGTTGAAGGGCGGCCCTATCTTTCTTCATTTTTCTAAGAACAAACAGTACCAACCATTTTTATTCTTACACCAATTACTATAACCGTTTCTTTTACTCTTATTCAGTCTGACCCCTGTATATTTAAAAATGTCAAAATAAGACATGTTCCTTCCATGTTCTTTCTTGAGTAGCTTATAATCCCTACCATTTCTCAATGCATGAACAGTCACTTTGCTTCAACCCGACCAATTACCATTTGTTTGAGTGAACTCAATTCCGTTTTACCGTCCCCCACTACTGAGCGGTGCCTAGTTGTCAGAGTTGTTGTACCGACACATTCTTTGTTTGATTTGCGAGGATATCTCACATTCGAGGTAGGATATTTAATTTTCATGTACATTGATTCAATTAGCACCGTATCAAATCCAGTTTTCACGAGTGTCTTCTCATTGACCGTTTTGAAGATAGATTGTCTTCTCTGCCGTTGGATATTGAGAAAGGCACTTCTGGATTAACCGACTACGCGTAACCCGTTGTGAACCTTGAATCGTTAGCAAACGATTCAATAGTTAGAGATATATATTTTAACAACTAACACAAAATTATGAATTTTATATAAAAAATTTGGTCAGAAAATATCAGATTCCATTATTCGTTATACTTCACATGATCATTTTACGTTCTCCTGTTCATCACCTAATTTTGCTTTCCATTCTTGATTCCACGATTAATTCTAACGCGAAACAACATTCCATAACGTCCGAACAATCAAAATCTCGTACTAGTTGGACAATTCGCAAGGTCTGTGAAATTGCGTCAATTTTGAGGAAATAACTGAGTCCAGTCCAGAAGATCGCCCATGTCTCCACAAAAGTTGGGGCCCTCCAATCTTCCTTCATCCTGACAAAAGTTTCCACGTTTTTCCGGAACCGTGCACATCAAGGGATGTCGAAATTCTTCGACCGTTCATTTTCTTCTGCCGGGAACATTTTTTTGCTGGCATGACCTTGAACGTAATGCCAACGTTAACTTTGTGAAGGCAGAATTGATGTAACTGCTCAGCATTTTTATCAAACATTGACAATTTTGAAAATTATCGTTTACGAGGCAAGTGAGACAACTGCCTCTTCATGAGCTAGAATTTTCCTCTATTATTTTGTTCGTTTTGTTAAATAATCCCCATAATTGGTGTATTGTATAATTAACAAAAATGTGTACGGTATGTTTCACGTTGAAATGGATGTACTGATCTCGCTTATCTGAGCGGGTTTCTCACGGATGCGTCCAGAAATATACAATTATTATTGTTAATAGGTCCTATACAGGGCAAATACGAATGGCAAACTGGCAGTACACTTGCAAATTCAATATTTCGCCAAGTATCCGACAGCCTGTCAAGGAAGTTGCTGTTCTCGTACCAGCAATACAAAACGAGAAGCACCAGTATGACGTTAAGGCCAATGCACAAAAATAACTCGGTACAACTAGACAGTTACACATTTTCTGTGGGATCAACCTCAAGGTGAGTTTGCCTGCATCACTCTCTAGAACTAGTCATACGGAGCCACCCACATGGATGACTCTCTCATTAACAATGGGTGTCCGGTAAAATTCTAGAACGCCCACGGCAACAAACTCGCGCAGGGTGCACAAGCCAGATAGGTGAACTGCACCTACAGCACAGATAGATCCATTCGGACAGCTTGCTGTCGAATCTCGTGATCGTGACGTCTGGGACCTCTATACTTGGCTGGATTTGACACGTTGCCGAAAATTAATTAAAGAAGAAAAAGTCAATGCAATAGCTTCGGCCAGATAAGTGCCGAGGGAGAAGTCGTAAACGATGGTCTGGTTCAGACTTTTGTATCCGAAAAGCAGATATATCCCTGCGAGGAAATCTCCGGACTAATAAATATGACCAAACCTCTGGACCGTCCCAAGATTAATTTGTGAGAAATCAAGGGTACGCTGGTAACTGAATGCAGTCTCTTAACTAAAAGAAACGAACTGCAAACCTTGCTCAGCGGGGAAACTGGATCGGTGGGCTGAACACGTGAATTCTAAGTGTACCGCGATGATTTAACAATGCCAAAAAAAGTGGTTACTTAGTGTTGATCTGACGTCCTGTCAGGCAGTCACTCGCAGAATTTCGTTGTAGCTGCGTGCGCACTGAAGTTCTTACCAGCCTTCTTCATATCAGCACCTAGTGGTGGTCACTGGATGTGTTCAGACCCAGAAACAACACGACAAGCAGATGAAATGCTGCAACAAGTCAATCAGGCTATCGCCTGCTCATCCTGGGAAGTTATGATACTCTGAAAATCAACTGGCCATCTGAGTCTGTTAATGGAAAAGGTATTGATTACAAGCTGCTTAGTCACGTCAGTAACTTCATCTTAACACAATCTGTTGATGTGGTTGCATGACTCCTAATAGGTCAGGTAGCCTCAGTGCTACACCTAATTACAACTCGTCACCGCAGCACCGGTGAAAAAGGGCAAACACCCAGGGATTTATTCCACCGTCAAACCTTTTCCCCAGCCAAAATTGACTACAGGATGCGAACGGACGGATAGTTGGTCCCGGTTTGACCTATAAAGTGATGAACAGCGGTTTTTACCAGTTAGAGTGTGATCAACATCACGCATTTCTGTCTGATGGTAAGCGGCAGATCGTAGTCCGAACACACATCTGTTGGACTGCGGAGCTGCGGTAACTGGGTTTGCGGGGAGGTATAAAAAGTATTTTCCTTAGTTGTTGCACTTCAGTTCAGTGATAAGTTTAGGCCGATCAGCCTTTCTGTCTTTGGTGCAAAAGCAAGCATGCAGCCTCCGGAGCCTCAGAAGGAGTCAATGAAGTAGTTTGCAGACAGTTGAGCGAGGACAAGCACAACTTCCGGGGACACTACAGTGCAACCTCTCGCCGAACTGGCTAAGAAAGATTGATATTGAATGCTGGCAGTGTGAGATGAAAATTGTCAGACTGCAGGGAATACGTTGAGGCTGTCCTGGTGGTTCTTTGACACTTAACAAAAAGAATGCTTCTGACAAGTCGGCAAGAGAAAGAGGCCTGAAGTCAAGGGTAGGCCCTAGGGTTAAGGGAGAAGTCCTGAGCATGTACATAGCCCCGAAATCATATGAAGTGCAAAGGGGATTTTAAAGTTTCATGGCATCCAAAAGTACCCGAAACGAAGCAATTAAGATTTCAAAAATGCCTGCCTAGTATTTCACCTTCACTTGGCATATTGTTATAAATAAGTCAGGTTTTCCTTGAAAAAGAAATTGGTACCACACTATGCTGTAATGGATATGCCATGAAAACCGATGTGGACAGGGCAGACGCGCTTACACCGCACCTTCGAACTGTTTGTCACTAGAATAGTGGAGTATCTCGGATACCTTACTTCATGGGCGTCGCGGTATTGAGCGAGGACATTAAGCTCCGTTCAGCTGACCAAATGATAACCATATGCAGTCAACATAGCCGGGCAACATTCACTCAGCCATCTTGAAATACTTTGCCGAAATTCTGGCGCTAACTTCTGTTCGATCATTCAATTTCATATTTAAATCAGGCGTAGTCCTGAGGGGTTAAAAGGAAGCCAATACAATTTCCGCCTTCAAAGTTTGTCATCAATAGATTATCGGAAATTGCTGACCAGTGAGACCGACTAACGTTGGTGGCATCATTTTCAGAAGTATAATACGGAACATAACCTGCAGGTTTATTTCCGCTCAGAAACTTGTTGAGATTCCTCAACATGGCTTTCTAAGTAATAGGCCTTACCTTACCAAAATGCTGACGCTTATAG
Organism: Paragonimus heterotremus; assembly: GCA_013368495.1. Classification (NCBI taxonomy): domain Eukaryota; kingdom Metazoa; phylum Platyhelminthes; class Trematoda; order Plagiorchiida; family Troglotrematidae; genus Paragonimus; species Paragonimus heterotremus. The sequence goes on from LUCH01002342.1 coordinate 24,731, forward strand.
GTGCTGTTACAAAGAAGCGATTGAATTGTGTTCCGTTGGTCTCCAGAATACTTTTGATTCTGTCAGTCACAGGCTATTGGGTTGACAACTACGGGAGGCGGGAACGCCACATACCACTTGTGGGTGGTTCCCGACGTTTCTGGCTAAGTCGAGGGCTTGCATAAAGTGAATGTGCGCAAACTGCTGTCTCCAATAAGTGTCGTATCATATGGACTGATCCTCACTTCTCTGATTTTTCTGGTACACATGACTGAATTATCGACCTGTTGTCTCTATGCTGTTGATGAAAAACTGATTGGATGTGCATTGAATTCAAACGCCTCATATGAAAATATGTTAATAATCTGATCCGATAATAAAATGGGACCCACAATCGTACGCTCTAAAGAGGCAGACCTTCCAGCAGCTAGGAATTCTGCCGAGCGCGCTAACGCGTGATCAGACTGGCAGCAAAACGGTAGACGAAGGATATGGGCATTCATACCATCAGCATTTTCATTCCGTGTGTCCAGTATGCGTCTGCTTCAAGTGAAACACGGCGAACGACTTATCGACTGAAGTTCACGGTCACTGACTCACGCTGAGCAGTGTTCGTTTACTTATACTCGGCCATGGTTTGTCTTCATTTGGAATATGGTGTCTCAGCTTGACCACCGTGTTTCGAAATAAACATCGTCATCCGTGGAATGATAAAACGCCCATCGCACACTTGGCTCGGTTGTGGAGGGTCTAATTTACCACTGCCGACTGAGAAAACTGGATTCCTAACCACTTATCAAAATTTGAAAAATCACTCACCATACTAACACAAGTCTTCTAGCTTGTTTATTTGCGGTGCAGCCGAAAGGAGGTTTGAAGTACCAGAGGTTCACAACAGAGATTCGCTATCAGTTTTAATTTTTCACTGACTCAGTGGTCAATTCATGGAAGAGGTTGCCCGTCAACGTCGTAGAGGCTCCGAACGTTGACATATTTGAGCGAAATATAGCCATTTTGGAATAACGTATTTCCTACGTTGTGGTTCTTTGAAGTATGTAATGGTCCTACTTCAACTTATTTGCAGCACGAACCTGATCTGCCTAACGGTTGGCAATCGCTGAAACTTTGGTAAAGTGAATGTGGAACGACTACGTGTCTAATTGGCAATGCGATCTAGGAGGAGCCTCAACCTCCCTCAACTTATTGGCTACCTCTGTGAGAAGCCTACTACGGTTCTTTCCACCGTTGGCGAATCTACACTATTGTCAGGCACCAAATGAAACAACCCCTCAAGTCAACTAGGCTCTCCCGCACTCAAACTTGTTCTGAGAGGACGAAATGCTTGGGCGTGCTACCGGTTAATAGGATCTGTAGTTGACCAAAAGATCTATTGTACCTTGAGAAATCGGTGTACATCGTCAGTTCGACATGATCGTCCTAAGAGCCGCCTTATCGCTGATCCAAATAGCCTCTTCCGATTTATTGCATCAGTTCGCAAGGCGATAGCACGGGTTCCACAACTTTTAGGCTCATCGGGCCTTACCAGCTGTAATACGGAAACCGCTGGTGGTCTCCATAATTTTACAATAATGTCTTTGAGCAGTCGCCGCCGACTCTTTAGGTTCGCCTTGAAAATGAAATTGATGGCGCTTGCACTGTGGACACTTCCTCCACGGCGGGGTTGATTAAACTCATGTGCCTTAGGGACGGCCCCCCTGGTCCCGACGGTATACCTAAAAGGCCCTGTGGGAAGTGGTCGAGCAACGCACCGATTCCACTAGTTTTCTACTTATGCAATCTGTCTCTCAAAGGGGAGTACCGAGAAGCTGGAAACTCGCGAGTACCACATCCGTTTCCAAGGGAGACAAGCGTAGTTGGCTCAGTTATACGGACCCATTGCCCTGATATCGAGCGTCTCAAACGTTTTAGAGGCGCTTGAATATGACTAGCATTAGGAGTATCTCACCTCTCATGAGTTCTCCAGCGCGCAACACGGACTTTGCAAAGACAGCTTGAGTACTACAAATTTGCTGAGGAAAACCAGGTAGTGAACCAAAATACTTGATCAAGACAGTGGAATTGAGGTTGTACACCTGGACTCTCCTGAAGGTTTCAACCGCGTGGACCATGTTGCATTAATCGGCAAGCTTTATTGTCATGAGCGACGAGGTCAACTTCTCCACTGGCTTGGGCCATATATCACTAATCGTCTATACAGGGTGCGCGTTAACAGTGTATTATCTACCTACAGGCCATTCCTCGGGGGACTACCCCACAAAATTCAATTCTCGGTCGGCTACTACGTTTAATGTTCGTCGACGATCTCTCTTTTTACCACCTCCTCGTCGTTGCTGTTTATTGATGAAGTCAAAAGTTTGCGTGCCGCCAACAATACTAACGATTATCTTATCCTACAGAAGGACCTTACCACGCCACTCCACTGGTCTCGAATGAACCGACTTGACTTTGTTGTTGATAGGTGAAATGTTGTGCACGTTCGCATCTCTTTGAACACACCGTATTACTATGACGGGCAACCGCCTCAGTCCGTTCGTATCAAGGTGGACTTGGGACCCATTGTTTCACACACGCCCGAGCCCTGCTAACGCTAACGTAAATGCAAAAATGGCTCGCCACACCCTGACGTTATTGAAACGTCTTACTGCTCGGTTCGACCCCAATTGTTCTCAGCTTCTATACAACCGTTTTGTTCAGCCGTGTCTGAAGAATGGAGCCGCGACCTCGCCATCTTACCTGCGAGAGAACACGTTGCTCCTGGAGACTGTGTAACGTCGCACCAATAATGCAATCGAGAGCGTGGAAGCTAGGTCATATGAAGAAAAACCGATATCCATGATGAAGCACTATTCAGAGTGTCGCCGGCTTAGAAGCGACATGGTGTTAACCATTTTGATAATAAAGTTCCTTGATCATCCGTGCTTGTCGGTATACGAAGGAAAAAATAGCCCAACACTGAAGAGTCACCCCTAAAAACTAGAGGTGCAAGATGGCAAGCTATAACGCGGGCCTAGCTTTATACCACTGCGTGTTTGCGAGCCTTGAAACGTTCGACTTCACAAGGTTGCTCCCACCAATACTGTAGACATTTTTATGGATCGACTTGATAAACATGTGCTGCGAAACTTCCGAAACCACGGGTTTTGGCAGATGCGTAGTTCGCCTGTTTGATGTGTCCAGGACGAAACTAGATGAAAGTGGGCATTTCGACGGGAGAAAAGCTTTTGCAAATTTTTCCGTGAAATATGGATATGCATATTTCAAAATCAGCATATAGATTTCTTTGAGCTTAGTAGTTGTTTTATAGTGATAAAAGTGGACTGTACTTGCAAATTGCCCGCATTCGCACTTTAGTTGGGAGAATGCTCTGGCCATCTTTTCAATAAAGTCGTCGTGTCGGCTTTCGTAATGGATTTCACGCTCTGAAAATGCTTCCATCGGAATTTTCCTGGTGGACTACATATTTCTGCCTTGCAGAAACACTCAGTTTTGCGTGGTTTGGGAAATGTAAATGAATTTGCAATTTCCCACCACATTGCATTTACACAGCACTTCACATTAAATACTAAAGCGAATTCGAATGAAAGCTATGCCATCACGTTTATGGATTAGGTATATGTCTGAATTATATGTTCAGCCTGTTCCACTGTGAGCATTTCGGATGGAAGACGGTCGGCGGAGTATCATTCCTCAAAGCGGTTGCACCTGACATGGTTGATTCTATCGACAGTCCATATGAGACGGCGTAGACGGGGGTAATATGTCTCACTCTATCATTAGCAGCTCGCATACTGTCTGGTTTATTGCTTTCCGACTATGTTTGGGTGTAAATTGTCACTTATACGCAGCTCGGTTCTCAATTATCTCATGGTCAGTGTACCACTTTGATACTCGTCACTTCTCCGACGATGCCATTAAGTCTCACTTGTACCATTTCAGCTACAATAATGTAACCTTTGTATCGTGGATACTCATGAGTCTACCGATTGTTGGTCTATGTTTTTGTGAGCCGCAGACCGAAGTTGTGGTTACCGGTATGTTTTCTAATTTTTCGCGTGCCCATATTCCACATTTAAGATCCGGGAATGCCCTTTCAGGAGCCCCGTGCTTGTTAGACCACGGGTCATCAATGTGGCCCGACGTAAATTATAATTCCGCGCCGGACGACTACATTTCCACTTAACGGTATAGCGTTCACCCTGTTTGCACTTTATGTCTGATACGCCGACAATGAGTTCCGGTGATGACGGTGTTCCCGATGATGGAAGTGTCATATTGAGTGCAGCAGAATCAACATCTGGATTGGATGCTACGTATTCCGTCTGCCCGTATTTTCTATCAACTTTCTGTATCCTGCAGAACGCGAAGTGGATCGTAAGGTGTGTAAACAAGGACGCTGCTTTGTAGCCGGCTGCAGGTCGTGCATTCTTAACACTGATTGTCGGGCGGGAGTTAAAACCTTGATCCCGGACGTCTAGTGACTGTTTGAGGAACGTTTAATCTACTCGCAACGTTCCTCGATATGCTGAATCTAGAATATTCGCGCATGTAAGCCACCAGCGTCCATAAATTCCTGGCCCGCTGAGAAACCGATTAGGATTCAAAAAGAGACAACAGTCGTGTTGGCACTTTTCTGATCAATAATTTGCTAAGGTACACTGCATTTTGGGTAGGATAATTCAGTTGCTCCCCGCGAGAGAAGGCAGGGACTGCAGCGCGCAGCTTGAATTTTTGGCATGAGAGTTGGTTATTTCCTTATTGTCGGAGTTGCAGATTTGAAGAAGACTCAAGATTCCGACAAAAACAGTCCAATTTCTTCTGCCTTACCAATTATATCGGAAACTGCTCAAGGTTCCGGCAGTCACTCATTAACCCAGGTCGATCCACTCACTTGTAGGTTCGAGCAACCTCCCCTTCGGAAATCAGCCATTTATCGTTGACATTCTAAGGTGCAGGAGACTGTGGGTAAGAATTGCTCTAAGGATTCCTGGGATGCAGCGAGGAACAGGACTCAGGTGAGCACTGCGTCGGTTGCTTTCATCATACCTCTGGTAAGACTTACTTGGCGTCGGTTCTAAATATTGTACCCAGTTG